>NJDD01000661.1:70625-102905 GCA_002245505.1 Calephelis nemesis | reverse complement strand
GCCAGCCAGGTAGCCCGTATGATGTCTGGGAGAGTGAGAGAGAGAGTATATCTAAAAACTGGCCTACCTGAAATTCTCTCTCAAAAACGTTGCTAGCTCTTATACGAAATATCACAGCTAAAGAATCAGCACATTGTCGTCGATTCCTTTCTTATTGTATTAATACCAGTGGACATTACGTTTATGGCACCGCAATTGGAAAACATAAATAATAGTAAGAAGGCAGTAATGGAGCGCTTTGGTGTGTAATTAATTAGCATGTTGGCACTTTAGTCATAATTAGTAATTTAGTTTGTGTTTTTTTTTTTGTAAAGTAAGTTTTATATTGTGCACTGTATGTTCTACATTTCTTTTAAGCATTCTCTCTATTTTGGGTTTGCTGGAAGAAATCTCTTTTAGAGATAAGCTCGCCTTTTGTATAATTTTACATTTTAATTGTTTTTTTTTATGTACAATAAAGAATTAAAGAAAGAAAGAAAGTATTCTGGGTGCTTCTCGATATCTGTATAAACAAGGAGACTTCTTTATAGATGCGATAATATGCTTTTGCCACTAGTAATCTGTTATTCTGATCTTAGTAATGAATTTGAATCTATTTCACATATTCTTGTTTCAAGAAGATCTAAAAGAGTAGCTTGATGTAGTGCCATAGGCACAGTGTTTAAACTCCTATTCGGTAGCATGGGCGAGCACTATGCTATTAAATATAGTGAAGCTGTATAATCCGTTCAAAATGATCAAAAGAAACTTGCACTTTGCATGAAATATAATATCCACTACGAATTCTCTGTTAAAATCATATAAAGACTTAGCGCGTAAATTGATGTCAACCAAGCAGCCATAAAAGACTCAGCTAATAGCATAAATCTTATTCTAACAAACATTAATATCAACTATAATAAAACAGACTTCCGATCTAAACTTAACAAATTGGTCAATATCCTTGAGAGTAATATTTTATCTATTTCCTTAAAATTAGAATACATTATTAATTCCATTATGTTTAGTAAAGTTGACATCATTTATGCCGATGTAATTTCACCTAAACAATTGTTTTCAGAACTCGTAGAAAATTATAGATTTTCATTCGTCCTCCAGTCGTCATCCAGTATATTGCCAATATCTTTAACTTAAGACAATATATATATATATAGTTTTAATATACCTGACGTCTCTAGTTACTTTATATATCATAAAATTGTTTTTGTAATGACCTAATCCTAGTTACTCTAGATGAATATAACTTGTATCGCTGTATCCCATTTCCAATGCCTTACGATAAAAGTAGCCCCGACTCATTAGCAACTATAGTTCTATCTATCAACTTATCAAATTTGTAGACATAACTAAAGATAAACAATACTATAGTAAACTTGATAGCCTACACGAATGTAAAACTTTTTATAATAATTATATTTGTAATATTCCTAACTCTTATGCAACATCTGATAATTCAATTTGCGAAATTGATCTTTTAACTGAAGTAAGCACAGTAATTCCCACATCATGCTATATCAGAATATTTCTTGGAAAAACAGAAATTATTAAAAATTTGAATAACAATAAATGGCTGTATGTTGGCTCAGAAAAACCCGTAATAAACATAGAATGTAATAACTCCGATACATCAGAGCCAATATCAGGTACGAGTATAGTTGCCTTACAATTGTAAAGCTTATTTAAAAAATACTATTTTCACTCCTAAACAAAATTTGATTATAAATCTGAAACCTATTATTCCAAATCTTAATATTCTTAACAACTCTTGTTGTGATTTTATTAAATACAAATACATTTCACCCAATTTACCAAATCTTGCCTTGCTAAATGTGGATTTGACTATATAAATAACATAGGTAACAGTGACAAAATTATGAAAAACCTAGATGATAATATTGATTATTCTAATGATTACCTGTTTACTTACTTACTAAGTTCAAGATCCTTTGTTTCAATTCTGTTCCAAGTTTTCCTATTAATTAGAATCCTATTGAAGCTCTTCCACGCATCTATATTTCTTTATCGATAGGTATATTCATATATATTTATCTTATCCAGAGGGCTGTTATACCTTAACACCGTATCCCTTATACCTTACTTAGCACCTACACATCAATCCTCCACTCAGATCCCGTTTTTCTATGCAGTCAGCATATTTCACATCCATATATATACCAATTCCCGTCAGTCTCAGGCAGTATTCACTCAGTCCTCATCCAGAGCAGATCTTACTATATGCGCCGGTTCCCTTTCTGCTCTATTTCTCTATTCAACATACAGTTTTAATCAAGTGTAAATTAAGATAATTCTTTTTCAGTTCAAAATAAAATCTTTTTTAAAAAGCCTCCCGTCAGAGCCCGTATAACAGTATGTTCGATAATATCCCACATAACATGCGATACATCATATAACATATTATGTTTATGCGGTTCACTAATATTAAATTCAAAATGTCTTTGCTAATCATTGCTTTATAATTTTATAGGCATTTTCACTCGTAATTAAAAAAAACAGCCACCAATATAATTTATGTTTGTAAAGTATTTTTTAAAAATATTACGAATGTAAATGTCCTAATGTTTGTTCGTTCAGACACAATATTATGCTGAATATATTTTAATTAAATTTGGATTGAAGATAACTAATAATATTTAAAAAAGCAATTAAGCTACCTTTTACTTTTACATCATCGTGTACTAAGCTACCAGACCAATAAAAAGTTTTTTTTATTATTATTTTCTACTTCCAGTGTACTGGGGCGTACTGGCTTTCAATCGATTAGTGAGTTAAGAAGGTCATTAGTATGTATGAAAACTCCGCTTTTTGCAGACATTCGAATTTAGTTGGATAACCAGCGTTTGTGCTACTGTTTTGGTAAGTAACGTCAAAGTTAGGACGCCGTTTTTTGACTTTAATTCATATTACTCAAAAACGCATGTATGTATGCTTTTGAATTTTTTTATAGTAAATTTACCCGGTTAGAAGGACCGAATACAGGTTTTAGTGACCTTATAATATATTTTCTTATTTAAGCGCATTGATTTTTTTTGATTTTTGAATAAGCCGCGTGTTCATGAAAACTATAAGTATTTTTTTAAGTCCAAGTTTGTCATAAATACGAACAAATTTCGAGCTATTTGTGCATATTTATTGTACAGAGAATAGTTTTTGAGATACGCAATTCTGCAAAATGTTGCCGCACCAGGAAAAGCAATATCTCGAAAACTTAAAGATGCACAAATTTTATTTTTAGCGCACAAATTTACACAAATATAAGATCTTTGAAATTAAGATTTTAACTCTTCGATAATAAGTTTAGAATTTTCCTGCTGGAGCAACAGCAAAAAGCAGAAATCGTTTTTTTCTGTTTATTTCCAAAATGCACATTTTTTTTATTCGGCGAACATTTACAGCAGATCGAGCACTAATTATGTGTCCTACTCATATCACTTTAGGTGATACTTTCTTACTGGGAATACTTACTTACCGTGTACACGGCAGTGCCCAGTACATGGTGCCTTAGTAAGAAACTTTTCCACTTAAATTATTGGACCAAAGAAATAGTCCAGTAAAACTACTAAATCATTTACTGTTAGGCAATAGTAAATATTAATAACAAAATTAATTACCAAAGCTTGTAACTACTAGTATAAATCTCTTTACAGCTCTGGAGTTCGTTTCAAAAGAAAAGAGAATTTTATTTAATTCAACAACCCAACTAGGTTATACTATAGGCAGAATATCATTTGGCACTATAGCCTGGCTGCTGCCCAATAGAAGAATGTTATTAAGAGCTTTGTATGGACCAGCACTATTTTTTACTTTATACTCATTTCTAATGGATGAAAGTCCAAGATAGCTTCTAAATAAAAAACAGAAAGAGGCAGCTGTTTTGGTTTTAGAAAAAATTGCCAAAACTAATAATCTTGTACCCGATAAGGTTGCCTTTGGTAATTTGGTAAATGAATCAGAAGCCAGTGAAAAAAATAGTGAAGCTTTGAAACATACTCTGCAGTCACGACAGCTTCGAACCAGATTACTGATTTGTCTAATTTGGTGGGTCACTTCTACATTTGTAAGCTTTGGAATGAAAATCAATTCAGTTTCTTTAGAAGGAGATCAACATTTAAATTATATTTTGCTAGCTTTGCCTGAAATACCGTTAACTCTTTCATCCTTGTACGTCTTTAAACGTTTTAAAAGGAAGAAACCGCTGATATTTTGTTTTCTTACTGGAGCTGTTTTCTGCTTATCTCAACCCTTCATGCCTTCAGGTTGGTCACCGTTTTACTTTATGTATTTTAGAAGCACCTGTAATACATTTGTATTATTTTATTTTTTTATTATGTTTATTAAATTACGTTTATTGTTTCGTGTTATTTCTCAAGATGTTTATCATAGTTAAATTGAACGACTTTTCATCTTTTTACGAGATTCCAAGCAAGGAAATGTGTCGTTCTTATTTTCGGATGTAGATATCCAAAACACATCATAATCACGTATCTCTCAAATCATTACATTACGAATTCGTTACGGATCACCTAATATTTTAGTATTATTCAAAAATATGTCAAAGATAAGATGCCATCGTTAAAAGTATTTTTTTATATTTTTTCAATCCTAAGATATACATTTGTCAATTTGCATGCTTGTAATCCGTGATTATTCAAATTTCATTTTTGAGATATGAATGGTAGTTAATGCAACAAATACACAGAAGAACAAAATGTTACATAAGTACAGTAAAGTGTACATTAAATTAATACTCAGAACCCGTTACACATCTGTTTATGGTCATAACGCAAATTCTTGCACAAATCTGTAACAGAATCGATGCCTCGTGGACGCTAACCTCTTCACCAACGAGGCAGTCATTATAAACATACAACTCGTACGAATCAACTGTGCACTCCGCTGGAATGCGACCCCTCTTCCGCTGCTCCGCTTGGCGTCCTGCTTTCGTAGCAATAGCTGCTTAGTAGCGATTTATGGACATTACTTTATTCTTTTGCAGCGATAGCATCACTGTTACCGTTATCAAACCGATCTTTAATCAAGATTAAAAAAAATGAATGACAAACAACATCACAGTGCGAGGTGCACAGTTAATTTATACGGGTTGTACGTATGTGCAACACAAATCAACCCAGTCTGACGATTATACTACTATTTGTTTTGTAAAATAGCTGCGTCAGTTTTTAACAATGCAAGCGTACTTTTCATTTGCTTACAGATTTACCGTGGCTTTCTATACTGCTGTTCATAGCTGGAAACTTGATGTCTACGTCACAAATAGTGATAACATACCTGTACACCACTGAGCTGTTTCCAACTCACACTAGAAACTCGATGCTTGCTTTATGCTCATCTTTCGCGAGGTTGGGCTCACTATCTGCACCACAAACTCCGTTATTGGTAATTGAAACTTTGATAATTACAAAATAATTGAATTAGTAATTTTCTTTCTAAATTTGTGTTCTCGAAATTAACTGTTTGGAAGAAATCGCTTAGTTACATTTAGACCGATTGAACTCTTTAATCACATACCTAGTTAATTAAATTAATGAAATTATAATTGCCTACAAAACATTTTTTTTATATAGAAGAGGAGGCAAACGAGCAGGTGGGTCACCTGATGGAAAGTGATCACCTCTGCCCACTAACATCCGCAACACCAGGAGTATCACAGATGCGTTGCCGACCTTTAAGGAATGAGTACGCTCTTTTCTTGAAGGTCCCTAAGTCATAATTGTTTGGGAATACCGCCCTCGGTAACTGATTTCACAAAGGTGTTATATATGTAATTCTATTTGACATAGGGGTATTTTATTCATGTGAAAAAATGCTGTGATATCTATGACACCTGGTAAAATATTACTTGCTATTTTCAATATACAATATCCAGCAGTGGATGTTCTCCTGCTAATAATAATGATTTCTAATTTATCACTAACATTTGATGCACACTCAGCTCTTTTATTTAATTTTATTATAAAAATGACGTTGCTTGCGACTGGATAAGTGCCTAGTTGGTGATAATATCGCCATTTCACGTCACATTTGTCAATCGCATTGTGTATCTAAAAGTACCAACTGATAATCGTGGTATAATAAAAATTTAAAATAAATAAAGTAATAAAGCCTTACTAATAAAAATTTTACGGTAGTGTATTCAATATGTATATACAATGAATAGGAAAAATGTTATTAATAAAAAAATTACACAAAGTATGTATACATGAACTATAAGAGTCTGTAATGTTCATACAAATTTACTCAAGCTTTACACTTTTGATTAGGACTTGTATAAGGCTGGAGATGGCGTATTTAATTGTAAACAGATGTTGTTTGCTGCTGCTAAGGATCAAATCATGAGTCGAAATTTCTGTTTTACGACCTCTCTGTTATCGTCTTTTAAACTTTTAACTATGTTATGACCTGCTTGGTAAAAAAGGAAATGGTCTGTTCTTCTCAACGGCCCTGAACCAACAAGAGTTGCTATTTGACTTCTTAATCTCATCATCATCATCATCATTTCAGCCATAGTATGACCATAGATGGAAGCGGCCTGCATCCAGCGAGACCCCGCGACCCTCACAAGGTCGTCTGTCCATCTCGTGGGTGGCCGTCCTATGCTTCGCTTGCCGGTACGTGGTCTCCACTCGAGAACATTTCTGCCCCAACGGCCATCAGTTCTCCGCGCTATGTGCCTCGCCCACTGCCACTTCAGCTTGCTAACCCGGCTGGCTATGTCAGTGACTTTCGTTCGCCTGCGGATCTCCTCATTTCTGAATCGATCTCGCAGGGAAATCCCGAGCATAGCCCGCTCCATAGCTCGCTGTGCAACCTTGAGCTTGTTTATCAGGCCATCTTTGGGGGGAGTTTGGACCATAACCCGCCACGCTGGTCCATTGCGTGTTGGCGGGTCGCCAGAGCCTCGTCTGTTATTAGCAGGGTGCACCACGCGCAGGTGAGGTTGGCTTGGGTCCCGAAGATTGAAGGTGGGACCCCTTACACCCTTAATTCTTAATCTACGATAGATTAATTACCACTAGCTGTTTGCCTGCGACTTTGTCAGAATAAAATAAAAATTCGTAACCCATTATAATCCTTTTGGAGTTGACATTTGAAAAATGAGATATGTATGAACTCGGATCTGTAGCAATTTGAATTACAAATTTTATCAAAATCGTTACAGCAGCTTAACAGTAGAAAAGCAATAAAAAGAGGGACAGACTTTTGTTTTTATAATATTAATATTAATTATTATAGATATTTTACTATACTATTAAATATGCTTATCATACATAGTACATCAACTTAAAAACCTAAAACATATTACTTAACTTTAATAAAAAAAGTGGTAAAAATTGACACGTTATGATACAAACAAAGAGGACACAAACATCAAGATATATTGGTCTGTGATCACTAACGTTCTAAAATCAATTAGGGCACGATAAGGACATGCATGAAAAATATATTTAATAATAACTAAATAATACAAAACAAATATTATTATAATAAATATCTTCACGCCCATATTCCTGAAGAGGTAGGCAGAGGCACAACTAGCCGAAGTCCCACAATGTGATAAGTGGCAAGCCTATCGCCAACCGGGCACATATCCTATTCCGAGCAACATTTTTTTATTAGAAAATTGGAAAAACGCATTTTTTTGTTGCCCCACCCGGGATTCGAACCCAGGACCTCATGCAGTCAAGTCCAACAACTGAACCGCTAGACCACAGAGGCTTATAATACTTTCTAGAAATAAGTAATAAATAATTAATAAAACGTTTTTTAAAAATTGTTATATTCGTCCTAATGTTATTTCTAAAATTTCATATGAACAGGTCAAATAGTTTCCGAACAGATTTGACAAGAGTTATGACGTAATTTCGTACTACGTCAATAGTTACACAGACCTCCGAAAAAGTTTCTTAGTAGAGATACAGCCTATGCCTTGTGTAAATCTTATTCATTCTTAATACGCAGTTTAACTATTGACTTCGTAAACGCGTGTGTAATATTTCTTTAAAACTTTTATTTAACTTGCAATGTATGTATGTGAATTCGGGTGGAATCTTCGAACTTAATTTCGAAGCGGATACCTTCAACCGACTAAGTTAAAATTTTGTGTACACGTTTAATTTGGATGACAATTCACGATAAAATACGTGCCGTCATTCTAGATCCAATATGGCGGACCATTTAAGATGGCGGAATAGTTATTTTTAATGCAATTTTACAATATGGTTATCAAATGAAAGGGCTCGTTGAGAGCGCTCCGAAAAATAATGTGACGTCATTGTAAATCCAGTATGGCGAATCGTCCAAGACGAAGGAATAGTTATTTCTAATGCATTTCTACAATATGGTATCAATTAAAAGAGCTCTTTGAGACCAATACGAAAAATAGTGTGACGTCATTCTCAATCCAATATGGTTGACTACTTAAAATAGCGGAATGGTTATTTATGCACTTCTGTAATATGGGTATCAATTACAAGGACATTTTGAGACCAACACAAAAAATAATGTGACTTCATTCTCAATCCAATATGGTGGACTACTCCCATACCTCCCATCTTAATGGGAGGAATGGTTATTTTATGTTCTTCTGCAATATGGGTATGTCAATTAAGAGAGCTCATTGAGACCAATCCAAAAATAGTGTGAAGTCATTCTAAATCCAATATGGTGGACTACTTAAGATGGGAGGAATAGTTATTTTATGTTCTTCTGCAATATGGGTATGTCAATTAAGAGAGCTCATTGAGACCAATCCAAAAATAATGTGACGTCATTCTAAATCCAATATGGTCGACAACCTGAGATGGCGAAATGTTATTTTTATTGCACTTCTTAAATATGGTTATCAAATGAAAAGGCTCGTTGAAAGCAAATCGAAAAACAATGTGACGTAATTAGAAATCTAATATGGCGAACCATCCGAGATGTTTGACCGACCATTCTGTCACTTTAGTCAAAGTTTTACTTACTTACTTATTTCTTCAAATAAACCATTTTTATTTTTACTCTTGATGAGAAGTGTATTATCATCAACAAATAAAGTTGAATCACGATTGATAGCATCAAGCAAATCGTTTATGTAAATTAAAAAAAGTAATGGCCCTAAAACACTATCTTGTGTTACACCGCAGTCATTAAAAAGGTAATTTGAAGTATAAACTTTCTTGTGGTTTCCACTTACTTTTGATATCTCAGCACGTTGCTTTCTTTTATCTTTTAAATCACTCTAATGAATTACCTCTCCTGCCGCCATAACGTCATGACGTGTTCCGGTTCGGAGGGTAAGGTAGCCGTTAAACTTACTTTTGCTTTAGGCCTAACATCCCGGCCTCTGGTTGGCAACGCTCCATTAACATCTTTGGTGTCTATAGGCGGCGGGAATTTCTTACCATCAGGAAATCCGTCTGCTTGTTTGCCTTCCAATGTCATAAAAAAAACAGCTCGGGGAAACTTTTTACTATTTAGGCATTCAGTTACTTTTTTAACTAAGTCGAAACAAGCATAAACTGTAGACCTGCCTTTTCTAAATTCATATTGATTATTTTGTAATAAATTAAACTGAGGTAAATAACTATATAATTTGTTACACTATTTTTTTCAAAAATCTTAAAAATTACTAGTATTAATGTTATTGGTATATAATTGTCCATATCACACATAATATCTCCTTTTTGAAATAATGGCTTGACAATACATTTTTTCAACGATCAGGATATTTCTCTTCTACAAATGATAAATTGATTATATGATAAATTGATTATTTGATATCAAAGTGGCAACATTCTTTGATATTAAACTTTGTGTTTTCCAAATTACGTATAACTTTAACTAAATCCTGCTCATCAACTGGCTTAGAGTCTCTGAATTAACTAACAGTTGCTTGAAGATAATCACGTTTATTTAATGCATGAATTCGAAATATAAGGCGTTATTTCATATATGTATCAAACTTAGGAAGAAAATTAAGATTTTAAAGGATTATAGGTTTCAGTTTCAGCATTCCTATATAATCTTCCGACCGCGTGATATTCTCAGATTAGTAAATTCACTTTCTGCTTACATACGACTTTTACTAATAAACCGACACATCTTTTTTACATTATTATTATTATCCATAAAATCTAAAAAACGTTTGAATAACAACAATAAAACGTCTCAGATAATTTTAACAAGAGAAAAAAAATCATATTACCTTTATAAATAAAATTTTAAGCTCTACCTACATATTTTGTTCTTACGTTATATGTTAAGCATTAATTATTATGAAGAGAGAATTTGTTTTCTTCTTGCCGGGGTTGCAAATTCTGCAATTTTATTATTTTGCGTCATCAGATCTATCAATATTGAAAAGTTCAGAAATACATTTTGATGTCAATGTTTATTTGACTCGACTATACAGGGTTACTGAAAGCGTACGCATAACCATTCTATGGGGCTTTTAGTACATCAAAAGCTACAACTTTTGTTCTACAACTTAGAAAATCGTGAAAAAATAATTTGGTTCTCCATACAAAAAAATCATCGTCTCTAACAAAATGTATAGTGAACCAAATAAAATTCTTTATATTTACTACTACCAAATGTTTTATTTTAATTTTCAGATGCCTTATTGGTCTGGTCTTCCATCCATGTTATTTGGATCGATGTCGCTGATAGCTGGCTTAGTGACTTTAATAGTACCTGATGTCGGAGATGACTCCTTGCCAGATACAATACAACAAGCAGAAATGGTTGGGAAACCGAAAGTTGTGATGGATCAAAGAATTGAACAAACACACACGACTCGTCTTTAGTTATGGTATTAGAGGAAATACATGGAGCTGGAAAAGCCATCTAACTGAAAGAGAGCAATGCGCAGAAATAACAAAAAATAGTAAATTGACTGTTAATATATTATCGCTCACAATATCATATAAATATATTCGGTGTGCTACAAGGTGTAAATCAAGCCTCAGTTATTTCTCATATATTTAAATAACCTTCCGGGGGTAGCAATAACTTCCTGAATATTGTATGCTGATGACATAACTGTACTTATTAAATATGAAAAAGCATGCAATGGCTAAATTATAACAATTAGTATTGATAAAACTAAATAAGTTCAGTTCTGTATAAAAGTGAAACACTTGATAGTTGTAATTCAAAAAATAACATACTCCCTTTTTAACTTCCTTTTTCGACATATTTATTTATTTGTAAAAAAATACCCGCTTCTTTTTAAGTTCAATATAGATGATATACAAAGATCCACAAGACATGATCGTAAACTATGTATACCCTGAATGCAAAGTGTAGCTCTCTATGAAAAGTTTACATTTCATGGTTATAAAAATTACATTAGTATACCTGACTGTATGAAATAGAATGATGTGAAGAAATTAGGTCAAATGAAATAGTTTTTAGAATTTTTGTTTATCAGACTGTTATTAATTTGAATTATACATATTGCAAGATAATAATAATTAATGTTAGATTTTTTTCGTTTTGATAAATAAGTATCAATTGAATACTTATTATAGGTAATATTATAAGTTTATTTAAAAATACAGGTTTAAATTATTGCTGTTGTAATAAATTTATTCAATCTAAAATCAATCGAATTTAAATAAATTTAACAAATAAATGTAAGTGTATCTTTTGCGTGTTCATCACATCACATTATGTTATTGTGTTAGTTACTGTCAAGACAGGGATACTTGCACCGAAAATGGGAAAAACAATACTTGTTTTTTTGCATAAAAGCTGTTAGTGGCTTTTAAAGTCAAGCAACATAAAGTTTGCTGGGTCGGCTAGCCTATATATAAAAGACAGTTGTGTTAGTTATACTATTTATAGCTCAAGAACGGCTAAACCGGTTTGGCTGAAAATTGATAAGGAGGCCAGAACCAGGCGAGGCTGTTAGGAAACTACTTAGCAAAACTGTTATTTTTCTCCGTATAGTTTAAACGGGTAGAAAGAAATTCGTCAAAGCATAGCTATAAATAGCAAATAGTAGCCTATTCTCATATTATTTGATATTTTCGTATTAAATAATAAGTTAATTAAAAAAGTCAAGTTATAAATTCGCATTAAAATAGCTTAGTTACAAAATATTGCACTTGCAAATTTTTAAACAGTTTTGAAGCATACGAGTACGGTACACGTTTGGTATGCATCTTACAGATTTTTACATTTGTCTACTAAAATACATAAAGTTTATTTATAAGATTACAATAACTTATCAAAAGTTTCTTCATGACGATTTTCTTCAGAATCGTCTGATTTGCCAACAGCTTCTGCCTGACGAACTGTATCTGGTAACGAATCATCACCAACATCAGGCATGAAGAAGGTAATAAGTCCCGCGGCGAGTGAAACAATTCCAAATGTAAGAGCCGGCAGACCAGACCCAAACTGTATCTGAAATATAGATACAAAATAAAAAATGATATTTGCCTTGTTGATGGTACTGATTATCCACCTGTTCTGTAGTTTGGATTCAAGTCCGAAGAAGGAGAGACATTTGTTTGTCCAATCGGCTGGATGGTCTAGTGTTGGGTAGATATGTTGGGTTTCTCAGTATTTTTATTGCATTTGTTTTGGGTAAAGCTCTGAAAAGTTGTTTGACTTGATTGCTCAAGCCGAGCAATCATCTTCAGACATCACTTCAGAGTTTAAGGTATTATGTTCATCAACTTGATGCGTGGCAGTCTCTAAGCGTGAGATTCTCGAAGCATTTCGTACCATGAACAACACCTTTATGTTACAATCAAGCAAATGGTAATCAATTTAATAAGTTTAAAGTCACTTTAGTGATTGAATCACAATTAATAACATTGGTACACTGCCATTATAGCCATATTATTATGGAGTTATTTATTATAAATGTGTTATCTAATCGCAAATTTTAGGTAAATTTAGAGGAATACTTTATTTCAAACAACACATTATTAATGCAAAAACATGTGTTGTCCCGAGTTAAGACACAGTTGTCCCAAAAAAAATTAGTCCTAAGAAAGTCCCCGTTTCTTGTCTCTGTTTATAATTATGGTCAACAGGCTTTATCTATTCCTATCACTGTTCATTACTCTTTTAAATAAACACACATGTTTTGGAGACTCTTGACATCACTCTTGGATAGGACCCAAGTAATTTGTTGATGGAATATCATAGGCTAATAGTATAATAAGCTAGTTTAGCTTTTGATCATCTAAGTATAATTCCAAGTAACTAGATTGTTTAACTGACTTTGAAAAAGGAAGAGGTTATACGGTCGACTACTACATATTTTCTAATGTATGTTAATTGATTTTTCTGACATTCAAAACCGATTTTAAAATTTATGTTTCAATTTAACGAAAGTTCTTTCAAGATGATTGTCGGTTTCAGTTCCGTCTCGGACTGATAATAGAAATCCAGGTAAATTGAGGATTAATAATATTCATTTTCGTATGGTCTCTTCACGCCCATAATCCCGTCGAGCTAAGTAGATGCACAACCAGAGCACCAACGACTAGTCGAATTTACCAAAAGTCCAACAATGTGGTAAAGCAAGCCTATAATCAACCGGGCACATATCCAATCCCGGGCAAAGTTATTTTTATAACAAAATTGAAAATACACGTTATCTACTTTTTGTTGAACCCTTAGTGAAATCGAACTCAGTTTTTTGCAGTGTCACTGCGGTTAAATTCTAAATGGTTAGATCAACTTTCACGTGACTAAGACTAAACTAATTACCAATAAAGGAGTTTGTGGAGCCAGCAGTGAACCAATCCTCCCGACCGATGAACAGAAAGCCTGCATAGAGTTTCTGCTGTTCGTCGGGAACATCTCCGATGTGTACAGATACGTTATTGTGAAGTAAACCGATGCTAACACATCACCAATCATATATATCATTATGGATAGCCATGGCAAATCTATAAGACATTTGACTATTTAAAAATACATTATCGTAATTAAAATTAAAAAAATCGTAATTCACATTAGTAAAAGTATTATCGTCTTTGCGGTCTAATAGTCCGATATTGGACAATCTCGAGGTGTTTTCGATTAACAGGTTAAGTAAGACAAAGAAAAGTGTGTTTTTTGAATTTTCTAATCAAACAACATTGCCCGGTATTGCATGGTTAAGGCCATGGTTTTATCTTATTGTCACGCATTGACACAAATGAATATATATAAGTATAATCGTTTTTGCTCTTTGGCTATGATGTTAGACCTATTGTGACATTCTGGCGGTAGCAACAGGAAAGGAAGTATATCCCAATTTGGACAAGTTGCAAGTCTACCAGTGATCTTGTTGAGAAAATACATATAACTTATGCTTGCCTCTATAATCATTATCAAAAATCAAGTTCCATAAAGATTACACCAATTACGACTTTAGAATGACCTGTCCGATTCAAATATTATGTTTGAGTTTAACCCAGCAGAAGAATAATGTTAAATTAATTTAAAATATCAGCGTCTTCTTTGCATTGAATTACGACATTAAATAAAAAAATGGTTAAGTACCTAAAAGTTAATTATGCAGTACTATTTTCCGATTATCGTTGGAAACTAGAGTCATGGGAAGTCACCTGCTGTAACTACAGTCTTCTCTTATAGTAATATTTTGCTTTAGTATATATTTTACGGTTGTGCTAGGGGGGCGGTAGATTCTAAATTTGCAGTAAACAAAGCGCCAGGGAAACCTAGTAGACTTTTTGTATTAGATGGCGGAGAACATAACACGAAACCTACTGGAGCTACGGCCTGCTCTTAGAGTGTAATATTATCTGAACTGGGCACAAAATATTTTTACTATATTGATTCAAGACATATCATGATGATCATAATTTGGATGTTTACAAAAGTTTTCTTTTTTTATCATACATGTTTAGAGGCTAGTAGGCACGGCTTATCTGATGGTAAGAGATAACCGCAGCCTAAAGACACCATAGATGTTACAGATTCGTCACAGTCCTGTGCAATTGTGCAACGTATAATTGTCATTAGACTAATCACCAGAGTTGACCAAATAAAACTAAAAAAAAAAGTAAAATCTCGATCAAATTGAGTTTATTTTGTGCGATAATAATAAGAAATAATCGTGCCCTAATGACACCATTGATGTTATCGTCACTGCTATTTGATGTTATTTGTAATTCGCAGTAGCCGAAGTGTTACAAGGAAGATAAGAGGTTATTAAGTGTATTCGCTACCCTAACAACTTTATCATACACTCCTTTTATCGCGCCAAGTACCCAAGTTGTTGCACAGTACTTTGCCACCAGTGGTATTTTTCTTTTGGTAATGACAATTTTATCATATAATTGCCTCTCACGTGCTGCAAGACAGGCAGGAAAATAGTATATGGACAGGTTACGATTACTTCAAAAATATGCAGACTAACCTGATGGAATAAAAGGTTGAACTATGCAAAAAGCAGCTGCACATAAATAACAAATTATAAACGGTTTCTTTCTCTTGAATTTTTTCAAAATGTATATAGCAGATAATTTTACTGGTATTTCACAGGAAGATAGAAATATATAGTTCCTATATTTATTACCAGCTAAGGCTACAGAATTAATTCTCATTCCATAAGACACAAATGAAGCCGTGGTCCACCAAAAAATACAAACAAAAAACCTGTTTCTTAACAACTTTGACTGTAATATAAGTAGCAATCCTTTATTACTAGATTCGTTTTCTTCTGACTCAAAAGTCAAGCTTTGTAAAACATCCTTTTCAAGTTTAGTTTTATTAGTTTTTGCTATTTTTTCTAAAACCGCAATAGCTGCGTTTTTTCTTCCTTTATTTAATAACCATCTCGGACTCTCATCGAGCAAAAATGAGTATAATATAAAAAATAATGATGGTATATATAGAGCTCTTAAAAACGTTCTTCTAAATGGTATCAGCCAAGCAATTAAGGAAAACAAGATTCTGCCCAAGCTAAAACCAATTGTGCTGAATGTTACAAAGGAACTCCTCTGTTCTGCAGACACGAACTCAACACCTGGAAAATGAAATAGTTTTTATAGAATAACTTAGTGAACAAGCACACGTCTCTTGAATAAATGGAAAATCGTGGACGACAGACACCACAGATTTTAAAGATGCACCGTTACCTTGTGACCAAGCTGTCAAAACAAATGTGTAAATCTTTCTACACTACCTTCTAGACTATCCTAAAGATCGGAACTTACCAGTGTTAAAGACTGTAACTATTTTGGCAGAAATGGGTGCATCCCTACCCTGAAAAGCAGGTGAATCCCTACCCTGAAAAGCTGTTGCACAGCACTCGATCACCCGCTGTGTTGTTAGTAATGACTTATTTAAAATATTAAGCTTACTTCGGGCCTGGCGGTTTATTAAATTTATTCTGGTATCTATTTAAATATTTCTACGTATTAATATCGTTTGATTAACACCCATATCACAAGCATATAATTTGCTTACTTTGGGGTTTGACTCAATTTGTGAGAGTTGTCCAGAAATATTTACTATTATTAAAGATTTAAGCAAGGGTGGGATTTCTTCAAATACGATTTTTAATATCTTTTACTAAATTTTATCGTTTGGTACTAGTATGATGTATCCAACATATTATTGCAATCAGTGTAGTATAATTGCCTTCGGATAATAATATCTAAATTGAAACAGCTGATGTTTCTAAGAAATCGTAAATATAAAAATATAACATTTGTATTCTCAAAATCACTTTCATTGACGTAACACATCAATCTACTGTTTGTTGTCTGAAAAACGCAGAAGCAGTGAAGCGTTACAAGTAGACGAAATAATATAAAATCAATATCTTCAAAAATATTTAATAGTAACCAACTTTTTAAGAAACTGTCTAGAATAACAGATGCAACTTAAACTCCACGCCAAATTGGAAAACAGTTGAGCCAGCAATTTAAAAAAAACGAAAAAGCAAAAATTTGAATTTGGAACCTGAAACAAATAATCCATTTCCGATACTTTTTTGACTAAATGTGGGCATGAGATGATTATTAGGCACTGTAATGCATTTGGAGAGCAATTTGTCAAAAATTAAATCATTTACAGGTACTGGAAATAAAAAGGATGCAAACGTTTTTACGACCTTATTGATAATTTTTATATGACAAAATCAAGTTACTAAACTGCACCTCAGAAGCAAAAAACTGTAAGTGCCTCAGTCACCATTTTACACAATGAACGATTTTGTGTTATAATTTGTGATGTGTGGACTTTAACGATCATTTAAATTAAAACAATAAAAAATATGAATTATCACTTTTATTTATATTAAAATAAAGTTATTCTGCATTACCATTTTGAACAATTACTTTTTTAATTTTTATTTATTAATACTTAAAATAACAACTTAAAAAAACTGCATTCACTTACAGTGTTATACTAATATACGATTGTAGACTTATTACAGATACGACATTAAAGTATTATTTTTCATTGTTTAGTTTTAAGATTTTTTACACAAAACCTTTTTTACATACATACATATATACAAACATATCTTCACGCCAAGTCCCTTACGGGGTAGGCAGAGAGTATCGAGTGCCAGACCTCACGATCCTGACAAACCCGTTCTGCTTCCTTCACATTCATTGCCCTTTTCATACAAACACGCCGGTTTCGGAGACTCTTGACACCACCCTCGGATAATATCCGATTGATCTGATCGTGAAATGTCAGCCTTGGTCTCCCCGGGTAGGTACCCGGGGACAGGTAGGTATGTATATACATCGGGGGTATGTAGGTACATCCATCCACATTCGCATTGTATATCTGCTTTGTCAATCTTTCATCTGTCATTATTTCCACATGACCGAACCAGCGGAGCATGCCCTTTCGCATTTTAACACCAACACTTTCTTTCAATCCCACTCTTTCTCGGATCTCACTATTACTAATGCTGGTTTAGGTTAAGGTTGGTGTATGTTAGAAGCCAAAAATAGCAATATATCAGTATTGTACTCCTACTTTGCCCAGTACAATTATCAGATCAAATTGTTATTTCTTTTACTGATGGGCCTAATAGTTCAAAACCCATTCAATTATACAAGTTAGTTCAATCCACATCTCGAGAGTTTTGGGTCATTGTGCAACTTTCATTGTCTTTTTCTTAGAATTTTGGATGTCTTTTTTGTCTTTTTTCTCTAGATTATATCTGTTACTAGAATCGTTAAGGTGTTTCTGCTTCATCTCTTTCTGATTCTTTATTTCATTTAGATTAGTCTCTTGCTGCAGGAGCTGTTTGTATTTGTCACATGTATCATTAATGGGGTAACAAAATGCAAGATTGAATTCTTTGTTAAATATTTTGCGATACAACCATTCTTTGCCAACTAATTCACTAGAAACCTGTTCTTCAGTACATTTCTAAAGATAAGCATTATGCATTTTAGTGATGTTCCATTCCAGTTCTAAATACTATTGGCTGGTTCAGCCTAAATCTTCAGAAGAGGAAGAAGAACCTTCCGATAGAGGTACATTTCTTGGATCTACAGAGTTTCTTTACCCATGAGAATGACTATCCCCTTCCATTACAAAAGAAACGGAAGGACTTTTGTTCGCCCAATTAGTAATTCTAAGAGGTATCCAATCAAAGTCAGCCACAAACGGGTTATAAACACTGGATTCAGGAACACTTGGTTCAGAAACACTGAGTACAGGTACACTGAGTTCAGGTTCACTGAGTTTAGATACACTGAGTTCAAGTACACTGAGTTCAGGTACACTGAGTTCAGGTACACTGAGTTCAAGTTAGTACACTAAGTTCAGGTACACTGAGTTCAAGTAAGTACACTGAGCTCAGGTACACTGAGTTCAAGTACACTGGATATTGTTGGAGATAAAGAAGATTATCTTGTACGAGAGCATAGTAATTTACTGAAAAGCGTGACTCATGGACTGTGTCGAATTTCTGCGAATATGTCACATTTTTTTGTCTTGAAGATTAGAAAGAAGCTTTTGGATTTCGTATTTGTTTGTTTTGTGCAGAAATCTACTGCTTAGAATGATTACTACGGCTATTAGCTGGAGGTTGTTGATAAAATTAGTCGTCTTCGTTCTCATGTGGTTTTATTGTGTTAAGAATTGAAGAAAAATAATAATCAGATGGGAACCTGATAGTTAAGATGCTTCTCTCCTGCTTTTCAAATTTTACGTAACCCATAACTTGACAGTTACACTACAATGCAAATAATGTCGTTTTGTAAATATATTAACAAAACAATGTAACTTTCAACATACTTTAAAATACAATGCTTAGTAATCAGTGCAATATAATTTAATTCCTTTTATCCAAATTTATCCATCAAATCTTAACCGCAAAATAATGTAACTCCACACTTACCTTAAAATGTCCATGTCAATTATCATTACTTCTTCCAATAACAATCACGTATCGTCACACATACAGTAAATTGTTTTCGTACCTCTTATGACATTTTACTGCATCTCACTTACAATTTAATGCTTAGAAATAGTACATATGCTTACAGTGTTATACAATTTGAAAAATCAAGCTTATGATAACTTTTTGAATATACAGTTTTAATCGTTAGAAAGACCTTTTGAAGTTCTATACAAATCACCGAGAAGCAGAAAACGGTAAAAAAAGGACTTACACTGTTATGCTTCTGAGGTACTGATTACTGTCAATATTGTGGGAGGCTCAAGGCGGTTTTAGGTCTGAAAGAGGACGTACGGGTTAGGTGTTTTCACTCCACAACATCATAGAAAACCATCTGGCTGTAGGTCGGAAAGTTTACTGTGGTATTTTGGATTTCGAAAAAGCATTTTAACTTTGGGACATTGTACCAGATTATGATATAGACCGGGCCTTGCTATTTGCGGTTCAGTCAGTATATTTAGATTGTAAAGCATGTGTCTGGACACTTGCTTTACGATCTAAGTACATTGACTGCGGTGATCCACCCGGGTGGATGGCAACATAACGGGAAGCTAAAGAGTATCTTTTTGTTCACATTACCGAAGAGCCTAAAGTCGAAAGTCTTCAATCAGTGTGTTACTATGTGTGTTGGAAAATTTTAGAACCATATTTCGCCTCCATCGTCCATCAGCTTTATTTTATCACATTTCATAGTTTATACTGTAGTGTGTTTGCCAAATTTAGCTCAATCGGTTGAGATGCTTCTTTAAAATAAAATTCTATTCGAACAAATATGTATTGCAAGTTAAATAAAAGCTTGTAAAAAAACGTTACTGACCCAGCACGTACAGTGGAGAAGCTAAATCACCAATAGCAGATTCCAAAAATTCCATTATGCTATACATAAAATATCCATTGGAAAAACTTCGAAGTGTTCCAAGTACTCCTCCTAAAGTACCAGTTATAACTATAGCAGTTTTTCTTCCAATTCTAAAGTACACAATAAAATAAGAATTAAGAAATTTTATATAAAAACTAGGCGACTCGGCGATCACTTTGGATCACTTGACATTATAAACTGCTAAGTTCGTAATGATTGAAAGATGCTTTTTCCCATTTTTCTCTGAAATTTATCCGGTTTCTTTGGAAAAAAAGCCTTCTCCATACATTAACTAACACAACAAAACAAGAATTAGCAAAATTTATTGATCCGTTCAGACATGACGCAATAACCACAACATTTTTTATAGATAAACAAGCTGACCCGACAGACGTTGTTCTGTGACATTTTTTATGTGATGTAAAAATATTGGGAATAGACTCACTCAGGGGTATGAAAAATAGATAGTAGCCGATTGTCAGACATACTGAGTATGCATAGAAAATTTAGTGATAATCGAAGGAGTACTGTAACTAGCATTATGACATGAAAATTTTATGTAGGTTAGCATTTGCCTATGGCTATGCCCACACTGATAGAAAAATGTAAAAATTTTTTTTCAGAGAAATAGCTCTTACTGTATTTACGCTAAACAGCGGGATGATTGTTTCTCTTTCCCCTTTAAGAGCACTGAAAAATTGTGTCCCCTGATACTGTCCACTCTCTTGAGCGGACATAGGCATTGTGCGGGCTGGATGTGGTATTTCTAGTTCGATTTTAAAATAATACTTAACAGTAATTATTATAAGTTTTTAAGCGTCTCCTAAACATTTTTACTCATATGGAGACAACTGATATGTTAATTAAGGTATCGATATGTCATTAATTATTATGTTAGGCATAGGCCTTAGATTTTGCCATGTCATTAAACTTTTAAATTTATACAATGAGTTATAAAAACAAGTTCATGTTATTATCGCTAAAATATTCCTAAATGCGCCAACCAAATTTTAATTTGTGTGGAAATTAACGAAAAGTATTTTGCAATAGATCTACTTACTTACTTTTTATGTTTTACTTATGCTCTTTCTAACTTTTTCTATTACTCTTTGTCGGGGCGGGCCCTGCTAAGTTTTAGCTCGAATTAAAAATTCTAATCAAACAGAGATGAAAAATATCGACTACGATACCGCTCATTCATTTTATGTAACATAAAACGATGTCATCGCTAGTTATTAATTTTTGCTTCAACGCTTTTCCGGAATCATTTGAAGCTCGAAAAAAAATATGTTTTTAAACACGCTACCCTAAATGTAAATACTTAAGTGATAATAATTTAGGATTAAACTATTTTGCTGTAGGTTTTATAACGGTGTAGGTAAATTAAATTTCACGGGAATTCAAATAAATTGAAACGATAGATTCACTTACGTATTTTATTACTTACATGATACAATATAATATAGTTAGTTAGAAATGAGAAAGTGTGTATGTATGTTTCGTTTCCATGTCAAAATTGCAATACTGATTACAACATTTTTTTAAAAATTTCAGGCTAGGCCTCGAAAAAAGACGTACCCACGTCCCGGAAAAAGACGTAGGTAATTTTTTGATCACAAAAATATCAAAGAGATCTCAACAGCAGCTACTTACAGCATATTATATTTACCTGTCTGAAATTGGGCCAATAAACAAAACACCAAACATGTATCCCAAGCCGTGAATGGTCCCAATAGTAGTCCTCTTCCAGTCTTGACATGCTAAATCAAACTAGAATACAAATTTAGTTAAGTAAATGACCATAAGATGCATTAGGCCAGATGAATCGCACTATCGAATTACAGTGGTTTCTGTTGACGTAACTCACAATACGAGTATACCTTCTAAGACTGAGAAAGGTCTCTTAAAATTTTGCGCCAAATCTGTGACAAAACTTGTACTGTGGAATTGCAGTTAATGGTTGCATTTGCAGCCAAATAGATACAAAAATAGACGAACTACACAAAATGCTACGTAATGAAATAAATGAAAAATATCTTAATTTGTAGTATAACATTGTTCCAAAAAACGAAACTAAACGTTGAAACTAAACATTGTAATAAACGAAATTATAAAAAAATAAGTGCTAGCCGTTGACGTGTTCCGGTTTCAAGTGAGGGAGATAGCCGGTATACTTATTTTTGCTCAAGGCCAAACATCCCGGTGTCAGGTGGACAACGCACAATTACTACTTTTGGTAGCTCTAGGCGACGTGAATCTCTTACCATCAGGAAACCGTCTACTTATCTGCCTTCTAATATCATGAAAAAGTTAACTTATACCAACCTTTCATCTCAACTCAATTTCTACAAATCTTATTCTACAAATAAATTGTGTTTATTGTCAGTTACTGTGGTTAAATCAAAGGACGGAAAGACAAAAACAACTTACTTCAGCTACAAAACTTTCCTGTTTATCATAAATCCACTCGGTACAGGTTTCATTTGGCTGCAAAGTACAATACACTTGACTGGTGTTCTGAGAACTGCACCTACAAAGAAATGAATAGAAGAATTTATTTTTGTTCAAACTCACATTTTTTCTTAAAAAAGTATCGGTAATAGATTTTTGATCTGTGGTTCCCAAATCAGTTTTTGAAGTGGAACTTCTTTAGAATCGTTGTGTTTTTAAACCGGATGCAACGGCAAAACGACAGGGGCAGGCAGGCAGGCTGCCGCAAACGCTCCCAATTTCCATATCATCAAGGCATACAGAATTTGCAATTTATACAGGACCTTAACAAAGGAGTTAGCAACCGTTAATCTGATAGATTTTCATCACTTGTTTTTTAGCAGAACGAGAGCAGGAATTTGTAAGTCCAACTGTTTACATATTAACTTACTAATCAATCTGTTCAGACTGAACTAATATCTACTGAACTGGAAAGTGACTGATAAAAATTAAGAGAAGTAAATTGTAGACGGTTTTCAAAAAAGTCGGAGGGGATTCCGTTTGCACTATTTGTAACAACCGAGTTAAAATATATAGAAATACAAACACAAAGAAGATTATGACGTTGACTTTAACGATTTTAAATTCGATAGCTGACACAACTCACTGGATATAAATATTTTAAACAAATTTGTGGAAAATAAACTTAATTTTTATTTCTAATGTTTTGATTATTTACGTTGGTAAAGTAAATAAAACCAACACAAATTTTGATAAACTTTAAAAAAAATCGATATGTATATTTCTATTTCACCAACATATCGATATTTTCATATCGACTTAACTCGATATATAAAGATATTGATATATCGATATTTTTTTAAACTTTGCATTCCTAGTCTTATTTGATTTGTCTTTCTATATATGAACTAATTTAAAATCAACCTGTTTTCTTGTATTTTCTATGGTCTTTTCAAAGATAGAGTTATTTTTTTTTTGAAAAAATCTCTTTCGAAATCTGATTTTGCATGTTCTCAGAAATCAAACTATTTTAGGAGATTTTTTTGAACAAGAGCTTCAAAAGACAAAGTATTTTAACATTTACCTTGTTGAAAAAATGGCTAGGAATGCTTTCGACTGAAAATAGCTGAATTGATTAGCTAATAAATATATTAAAAGCGAGAAACACGTAGTTTTTGAGTGATTTAAGGAAAGTCACATTGTTAGATATAAATGTTTTTGCAATCGCATGATTACTAAACAAGGTTTAGAAGGTAGAATAGATCTTGCAAACGCAAAATATTATTTTTAAAGTCTACATGGAATAAAATATTTACAAGCTTAGGTACATATGCAAATAAAATCTCGCAAATACTGAACAGACTGATTAGTAAGATAATATGTAAACAGTTATTTTATGCTGGTAGTTGACAGGAATTGCAAACTAAACTCTAAGCAAGCAGATCTAATTTATCAGTTTCTAGTTCAGTAGAAATCAGTTTAGTCTTAACAGATTGATTAGTAAGATAATATGTAAATAGTTATTTTATGCTGGTGGTTGACAGGTCTTGCAAATGATACTCTCATTTTGCTGAAAAAAATGATGCTGATGGATTAGCGGTTGCGAACTCCTTTGTTAAGGTCCTGTATAAATTGCAAATTCTGAATGCGTTGATGACATGGGAATTGGGGGCGAACCTACTGACAGGTAAGAGACACAAATACAAAAATGTGTAAGATTATATATATTCATCTCATTCTTTTGTCGATTTACTTTATTGAAACATGTTATGTTTGTTTGTTGTATGTTTTTTTTAAGTTCTTAAAAAATAAGGAATAAGATTTGACCGTTATGCGGCGGCTAAGACAGCAAATTCAAAAGGTGATATTTGTGCAAAGAAAATTTTTGGACTTTGCACCAATATGCAGGTGTGTCTATTGCATAGGGAAAAATACTAATATTTTTTATACAACTTATGTGTTACAAAATATTATTTTGTAACGAACAAACATATCCTATTTCTTCATAGCTTTTGAATGCATACGCGGCGTGCGTAATCGTAAGTGCCATTGACCTTCTTAATATATCGACATGAAATACATACTAAAAAAACATTAAAATTTTGCTAATCATGTTGCTGCAGTTCTAACATTACTGTGGCTGTTCAGATAAAAGTAGTGTAACTCGATACCTTTTTTTTCAAAATTTTAATTTCTGATAGGTTAGCAAAAATAAATAAACATATTATAATTTTTGATTTTTATTTTTGGTAAGAAATTTGGATAATTAAAAACAGGGGAGTTTTACAAATATTTTACTTTGTCTTACATATAACTTTCCTATAAGACGTATGAAATGCTTTTAAGCATAAATATGAAAAAGTATAAATCTTCATAAGCAGTTTGGTACTAACTGATGAATTTACAAAAATGATTTGAAAAATTCTTTTGTTTGCCACCCCTTACTTAACAAACTAGTCCATATTTTGGCCCAGTAGAAATGCTAAAACCAATGTCAACTTTGTTGCTACATCATTTGAATAAATAATAAAATGAATGCAGTGAAACTGCTAACAACAAATTTGTTTTCAGTGGTGTGTCGACTAAATACACAGAAGTAAATAATTTCCCCCATTTTCCTTGCATTGCACCATCTGATCTAGTCTTTATAGCAATGAAATAATTTCGAAAGTACCCTCTTTTAATTTTTATTTTAAAATTGGTTCAAGATGATGAAATAGTTAATAAAATAAATAAAAAAAACACTGACGTCAAATATCATACATTACCTACTTCTTGATATTCAGCCAGTGTAAGCTAGAACACGGATCAAAAGTCTAATTAATAAAATAGATTGTGACATTTGTGACTTCGACTCCATCAATTTAGACTGATATTATTTTGTTAAGACTACCAAATAAAAATAGTGCCATAGATAATTAACGTATATTACGTTCTTAAAATCTATATAGTAACACGTATTGCTAAAACTTTGGGCCCCTTTTTACGAAAATTGCACGGACGCAGGAGCATAAAATTTGGCACACTTACACCACACTACCATGCATTTGATACACACAAACAAATATATTGATGATAACGATAAAAGATTATGGCGCATTAAAAAGTTTGGAAACAAATTAGTTGGTCTTGAGAAATGAAGATGGCGTTCGCATTAACAAGATATTAAAATTTGTTACGGTCGAATTTCAACCAACGGCCGACCGCCACTAAATAAAATACTTGTATTGTTTAGTAGAAATTGTATTTTTTTATCACAATAATTATATTTCTTCTATCTGTTCTACTCATTATATTGAGGAGTTCCATTTTAATAAAACAGCAAATCCTAACTCGCTACTCCACCAACACGGAGTGATTAAGAGCTGTTATTTTATTTATGTTTGTTCTAGAAAACATATTTTCTTATCGCTTTAGATTCGTTAAGAAACAAACGAGTTATTAAAATTGATGAAAATAAAGAAAAAATTGTCTGAATGAAAATCATCTTACTTCGTTAATCGAGTTCAAATTGAGTTACCAAAATTTTAACTCGAATGGACTCGAGTTGAGTCTAACCGAGTTGGCCCATCACTACATGATAAAAAAATTAAAAATGATTTTAGCCGAATGCCAATGATATAGTGCTTACTTTACAATGGTTGCGATTAACATCATTAGTCTTCAGCAACATAGGCGATCAGACATTACATGAAAAGGTTTGCACTAAACGCTTGCGCTGTTTTTACTATACAGCGCCATCTCTTGACAATGAATCACAAGGTGCTTTTATTACAGTACTACTTATTAAAAAAAGCACTTACTAGATTTTGTTCATACCAGTGACTGGTGAAAGTTTAGAGGGTAATGAAATAAGATATTTTTAGGGGAGTTCATTTTACGACAAATGTCTGTCGCGTAAACAATTTAGTTAGAAAAAAGTTATAGTAGGTTTCTACCTCATTCATATTTTTGAAGACCTATCCATAGATACTTACTTTTTGTTTGATAAAAAAAACTTTTGAGTTATAGTTCTAAGTATGGAGAACCTAAAAAAATTACGATCATTTTTCTATTTTTGCAAAAAAATTTCTTGCCGTTCACAGAATAAATGTGCTTACCAAGTTTCAGTAACAAATCTTGAGAGATTTAACTACACTGAACCTACAAACTATTAGCAGTTTCTAAAAAAATGGTTGTAACAAACAGACAAACAGATTTGGAGTTTTTGAATATATCATCTAAAGTATAAGATCTTCAAGTCCATATGTCCGAAGAAATATGCGGAAGCACAATCAAGTCACCCACGACGAGCCGAAGACACTAAGTCTTACAATACGATAGGTGACAAGCCTACCGCTAACTGATCATACATTCAATCTAGAGCAACGTTTTTTATTAAAAAATTGGAAAAACCCAATTTTCTTTTTGTTGCCCGACCCGGGAATCGAAACCGGTTCAGTAGTTGGACTTACTATAAGTAAAATCCAACAACTGAACCGCTAAACCACAAAGGCCATTAAGCGATAAAAGCTATTGTAATTGAAATAATATATTTGTAATAACGACAACCAGGTATCGTTATTTAGTTAAAAAATTAAGAATACACAATTTCTTATCTTTTATTTGTAGCCCAGTAGCCGAGAACAGTTTTTCTTGTCTCAAAATTCAAATGGAATACAATTTCAAATAAATTAGGCATTAAAATTAAAATAATTACTTACCTGTATTTAACTTCTTCAAACGCAAAAATGTAGTTTGCGTAATACATGGCATTCATTATGTAACCAACAATAACCCAAAGCATTAACTGCACGTGATACCTTTGGTGAAGTTTGAATTTTTGAAGAATCTCATCTAAATTATCCTTTCTACTAACCATTTTCAATTGAGATTTTCCTTAATTAAAAAAAAAAACTTTACAGCTATTTATATCCAAATTATGATATAAATAAATCTTAAGATTGACAAATTTTTAGGACATTTTAGATTAAATATCTGTGTTATCTTAAAAAAATAGTAACTTTCAGGACACTTTATATAAAATTTAAAAAATTAACTAACAAGTTTTCTGTATCGTACTATTGAATTATGTGGCGAACAATTACAGCGTTACGTTATATTGCATGCAAATTAATATGGTATTCGAATTTAAAAAACATACATATCAATGTTTAACTGTCCATATTGTGTCATTCGTTGTATTTGAGTATCAATTTACTTCTTTTTAACTTATCACTGACAATATATTTTCTGCAGCTTTATTAATATTTTAAAGATTTAACTCTCCCATAAAAACGAGACAAGGTATCTGAATAAAAAAGTGGCTGTGACATACGGACCGAAAGACAGACAGACAGACATAAAGTATCTATAAGGGCTCTGTTTTTCAGCATTTGGCTATGGAACCCTAAAACATGTCGTGTCTACTAGTGCGTACATAATTTCGCCAATGTTGGTTCAAAGAGTGCATCTATTCACCTAAATGCGTTTTTTTTACTGTCCTGTTAACCGTTTGAAGGTAAAAATATTAATGGTTTATTTGTAGATGTTATTAGTAATTTATTGATTTTTGTAGATAATAATAAATTCTTCAATTTTGCAAAACATCTTTTTCTTTTATCATTAATAGTTTCAGCAGTGCATGCGATGATAGACATTCTATAGCTTATTTTCTTACACCAATTATTGTCAAGGCAATATCTGAGCACATTGGCAGAATTGGGGAAAAAATAGCCCGCTTACCTTCGGGAACAAGAGCGTTTTAGTCTCTCGCTAAGGCTATCTAAGTAAATTTCGCGAAGCTGTCATTACCATCTTTACACCGGAGAGATATCTAGCTGGCATATGATGCGAAAGATTAAGCCGAACGCCTAGGCTCCTTTTTCGCTTCTAACGCGACTTTAGATGACCATGGAAACACGCCACCGACCATGCGGATTAAAGTTTTTATGCCAAAAATACAGTTTTTTTAGAGTTTGTTTCATTGGACTTCAACAAGTCGAGAGCGTCTGATGGTATCCCTTCTGACTGTTCTTAAAATGTGCGCTCCCGAACTGCCACCGGTTTTCCGGCTTCTGACTTCAGAGTTCATGAAAACTGCTTGAGTACAATCGATCCCTAAAAAAGTAACTGCTCGGATCCGTCCAGTTACCGGCCTTTAGCTGTAACTTCCTTGCTTTTAAAGTTATGGAATCCATTACAACCTGCCAGCTCTTAAGGTACCTAGAGGAGCACCAGCTGTTAAATGGCCGTAAATACGGTTTTCGCCGTGTTCGTTCGGCTGGTGATCTTTAGTTTACTTAACACAGAGATGGGTGCAAACAGTCGAAAGCAAGGGGAGAAGCATTGGCTGTCAGTTTGGACATAGCGAAAGCCTTTGATCGGGTGTGGCATGAAGCGCTTCTATCGAAGCTTTCTTCTTACGGTCTTCCTGAAAAATTATGCAAATGGGTCACTAGTTTTTTGACAGAGCGTAGCGTCAAGGTTGTTGTCGACGGCATGTGCTCGGAGTTCAATCTTGTCAATGCTGGTGTTCGCGAAGGCTGAATGATTTCTCCTACTCTGTTTCTTCTGCATTTCAATGACATGTTGCAAATTAATAACAATTGCTATACAGACAAAACTACTGTATAGCATGTGTAGCAACTGTGTAGCCAGAATCAACTTGTGTCTAAAGTTAACAATCTTCTGTCTGAAATTTTGTTTTGGGGCCAGCAAAATCTGGTGCAATTTAACCCTATTAAGAAACAAATTTGCGCGTTTTCCTATAAAAAGATTCCATTCCTAGCATCTCCTCGATTTGAGAGTCTTTCCCTAACTGCCGCAGCCTGCATTTTTATACTTGGCGTTGACATTTAGAGTGATGTTCAATTTCATGGCCATCTGGAGGAGAACGCTAAAATAGCCTCTAAAAAACTTGATGTGCTCAGTAAAGCGAGACAGTATTTTAAGCCGACAGTATATTAAGTCTCTTACAACTACCTATACAAAGCGCAAATTCGGCCTCATATGGAGTTCTGGTTTCAAATCTTGACAGGGGCTCCACAGAACCAGCTCCTTCCTTTTGACCGCTTTCAACGTAGAACAATTCGAATTGTCAATAACCGAGCAATTACCAATCGGATTGCTTCCTTGGCACTTAGTAGTAATGTTTGTTTTCTACAGCATCTATCATGGGGAATGTTCTGACGAGTTGCTTGGTTTAATTCCAGCCGCTGATTTCCACCTTCCGACTTTGCGACGGAGTTTAAAGTATCATGCCTATCATCTTAATACGAGGTGATATACAACTGTGCGATTCCAAAGACATTTTCTACCTTGCACAACACCTTTGTGAAATCAGTTACTGAGGGCGGTATTCCCAAATAATTATCCCTTAGGAACCTTTAAGAAAAGAGCGTACTCATTCCTTAAAGGTCGGCAACGCATTTGTAATCCTTCTGGTGATGCGGATGTCCATGGTCGGCGGTGATCACTATCCATCAGGTGACCCACTTGCTCGTTTGCCTCCTCTTGTATAAAAAAAACCTTGTGTTACATTATTGAAGTTTTAGTAGGTATAACAATTTTTTCTTGTTACAAATATGTAATCTATAATTATCAGGGATAATGTCGGCTACTACTGATAAAAGATTTTTTCGAATCGGTCCATCAATTTCGAAACCTAATCAAAATAAACAAACAAACAAATCTTGTCTCTTTATGATTAATATCATAGATTTTTGTTTATTATATTACTGTTTACAAGTCATACAAGCTCACTTATTACTTTATTCGGAGTAAGATAATTTTTGTATAATTTTTCAGAATCAAATTATTTCCATAACGTGGACATCCGTGGATATTTATAATTATTTTCTTTTTTCCTATAAATATTATTACTGTTAAAGATTGAAATGACATCGAAATATTGCCAAGCCAATAAGTAAAAAAGTCTTTCAAAAATATTTAAATCGACACTTCATACAAAATTTTTTGGCGAAGTTTTTAAGTAAAAAAAAACACTGGTTGTACAACAGTTAAATTAATACTAATAGATTGTCAATTAAGTTATAATAGTTTATGGAGTGTTTCTTCTTGTTCGTCCAAAACCTTTGGTTTTCCAACAGCTTCAGCTTGACGAGACGTATCTGGTAATGAATCTTCACCGACTTTAGGTATAAGAAAGGTAGCCAATCCAGTACTGAATGACAACAATCCGAACAGCATAGGCAGTAAACCGGACCAATACAGTATCTGTGTTTTGAAAATGTTGGGTCACGAAGAGCAGTTCATTATATGCATTGAACTGATTAAGTTCAAAAATAATGAACAAACACTATATTATATCGCTAGGCACAAAAAAGTAGTAAAACATATTATTTAAAACCTATAATAAGTAACAATTTTGAAAATATATTTATTGACAGGTATTCAAGAAAAATTTTTATTGCTACACCAAAATATTGCTGGTGCGTTAAATAAACGTGAAATTGTCTTGAAGCCGCTGTTAGCAAACTCAAAGATTCTTTAGAAAAAAAGATGTCTTTCTGAAACGTTTTTAAAAGGAGGTTTGCTCTCTGAGGAGGAGGTTGCAAGCATCGCTTAGTTCCGGAAAATATCATGCTCTATGCATACACATAAAGTGTGCCCAGATTTGCTAGAGGGGAGGCAAAGTCTGAAGATTGTCTTCAAAACAATTGAAGACAATCTATCACTTTCGGTTATTTCGTATGTATCTAACCTCGGTGAAGTGGAATGTTATAAACTCCTTCTAATTTTTGGATAATGTTTCTAAAATCGGCAGCAGAGAGACAATGAAATGTCGCTGCTATGTATTTTCATCATCGAAGGCTTAGAAGGAAAAATCAGAAGAAGAGAATTCGCCTTTCTCCATCTTAGATTATAGAAATAATAAATACATAGAAAGTATTGAGCGTAAAAATAGTTTAGTTCGATTATTGCAGGACCACTCAACTAACAACTAAAATTTGACTAAGATAATAAGGTGTTAAGAGTCTTAAAACTCATACAGATTGTCCTGACAAGGTTACGTTAGACTATGCCGTTGCCAGTTTTCAAGATAAGATAGGTCATTTATTTACTTGATACTTGAAATTACCATGTACTTCTTTCACGAAATCCGTCTCTGTTTGCTTTCCTGTGTTATAAAAGCTTAGCAGTTATTTAAATTAAGTTTAATTCTACCTTATTTTAAAATTAAGCTATTAATTACCAATAATGGCGTTTGCGGCGCCAACATGAATTCTTCTTTTTTTTCCCGGCGGATGAACAAAATCCATGCATAGAGTTTCGACTGTACGTTGGAAACAGCTCCGAAGTGTACAATTATGCTATTGTAAAGTAAAACGTAGCGACAACATTCCCCGCTATAAATATGAGATTGGAAGGCCATTGAGTATCTGTAAATCGATAAGTTCTAATTCTAAATATATATATATATATCTGACAAAACCCACATGTAATTTAGTTAAGAATCATTTCGATATAGCTAGTTTTCAAACAAAACAATAGCATTGAAACCTGTGTGTGTGTGTGTGTGTGTGTGTGTGTGTGT
>NJDD01000661.1:0-70514 GCA_002245505.1 Calephelis nemesis | reverse complement strand
AAACATATGTATATCCTAATATTTTGCTAATCATGTGTGCTAATTAAATGAAGGTATATCTACGTAATAGTATAGCTAAAACCCAAAATAAAATTTTTGTGAATTAGATCATCTGATGTAGGAAAAAAACATGTCATAGATTTATACTGACCTGTAGGCAGAAGCCAATGTCGCTGGTATCTCAGGTAAGGCCAAAAGACTATACAAGTAGAGTATACAAGAGTAGAGTATACAAAGAAATGCTGGACTATACACAGTTTGTACAAATGTCCTCATATGAGAGACTTGCATTGCAATCAAAGAGAGAACTATTTTTCCCAAGGTGAAACCTAATTGACCGAGCAGTATAAACAAAGTTCTTTTTTTTCGGTAGGGACAAACTCTACAGCTAAAAAAATTGGCCATATTCTAAATTGAAATTGAATCGCCCCTGCGGTCTCGAATCGGACATGATTTCTGTAGTGCCGGTTTCAATCCATAGATCGGACAACAAAAAAAAAAGAAAATACGTATATGTTATTTGTATTGCCCGGGAATGGATATGTGCCCGGTTGGTGATAGGTTTGCCACCTAGTTTTGGGACTTGTCATATTAGGACTGAGTGGCTTTCTTCTAGTACTTCGGCTACCGTGGTTTTGCCTCGACCTACCGTTACGGGGATAAGGATATGTAGTTACTTATTCTAAATAATTGATGAAGGTATGTGACAACTTACAATATTGTCAAAAAGCTCATACATTATTAAGGAGTAAAGTTTTGTAACAACCAGATTGGTTTGGTTCCTATTCCTGCCACGCCTTAACGTCAGCGCTGTTGTTATTCGTTTGTGGAGATTTGAAACAAATGTTGCAAAAAGTTACCATTCTAGCTTCAGGTTAGCAATGTGCTATATGACCTTATTGGGTATTTGTTATTTATAAAATTATCTAAATATCTTTAGAAACCGTCTTTACACCATCAAATATTTCTAATCTTTACATTTAAAGACCGAAATAAAGTGTCAATGCGTTGTAGTCGCTTTTAAACATCCACTTCGCGAAATTTATAAGGTTGCAATGTTATTATCAGATATTATTTAAATATGGCGATGTAATAGTCTTTGATATGGTGATGTACAAATTGATGGACAATATTATAAACAAATCTTACTTTAAGGAAATTTAACTCCAAATTTCGTTTTGGAAATCAAATGCAACTACTATTCAAACATTAACAAAGTAACATTTAATAAAATTAATGAAATCGGAGAAAATATTACTAAATAACAATGTAAGTTAAAATTCAGAATGAAATTGATTTCATTTCCACGCTGTCTTTACTTGAGCGGGCGCGAGAACTGCCTCGATAACATAAACAATAACGTGCCAATAAGGCCTCGTCTCTGAACTATAAACATCCACATCAAAACATAATTTAAAGCGGAAAATATCAAATTTAAAAAACGCCTAAGTGATTTGAAATTTCACACATTAGACAAGGATCGAAGAAAAAACAATAGTCTGAAGAAAATGTTAGATTGCTTGCATCACAATATTCAGGATCTAGATCTTATCGCCGTGGGTTTAAATCGTCAGAAATATTCCATTTTGCAAAGCTTTGCGTGTTGTTAGTAAAATAATTATAATACTGTATGTATAGAAAAACGAGAATTAAGAATTCACTCTAGCGACAGGCTAAGACCACAACGATTTGAAGTTTATATTACCGAAGTGGACAATTAAATTATCATCTTTAAACTTTTTAGTAAGCAATTACTCTAGTTATTGCTCCCTAAATAGTATGCAAATACTAGTTTTAAAGACAATTTCTACTGTTACAGATTCGACTAGCATTTGACATAAATATGTTTTTCGTTTATAACTTGGTATTCATATTGCTGTAATGTATTAAATTTGCCATCATAGAGTGCCTCTAGTATAGTGAATCTTAGAAAAACTATTTTTAAGAAAGTTTTTTTATATGTATTTGGCTTTGCTCTTTCAAACAGCATAGGGACAGTCTGGCAGTTGAGAGGTGTTACATTTTTTTAGGAAAAGAATATGATTGTGAAATCATTTTAGGAAGCATACTTACTTGTTAAGAACTTTTTTTGTCTAAGAACAGTAAAAATATGAATGCATCATTCTTAAACATTTTCCTTGCTACTAATAATCTTCCAGGCGCTATTTTTTGCCAACCTTAGGCTGGGCCTTGCGCAAAAGTAAGTTTACCGACTACCTTACCCTCTGAACCGAACACGTCAACGGCAAGCGCAGGAAACGACCTGTTACCCACGTAGCACCTTTGATACGTGATGAGTGCCACAATCGCAGCACTGCGGTGGAGGATGTTAACGATGATGAACAGCCGCCTGTCAACCTGTAGCTATTTTAAGTTATAAATATGTCTTTAATTATTTGGCTGCTCGCTATTGTCTTGATTATATTTCAATAAACATAAGAACTAGTTTGGACGGCTTGTATGGTCCGTACGCGCAGGCTCATACGGGCGCCCGCCCTTATTCAGTCGCATCTCAGCGTTCCTATGGCAAGCCACGTACGTCCAGTGTCATCCTCTCAGTGTCATCACAAAACGTGCTGCTTTTCAAAACGTGGTGGTTCGTCATCGTTAATACATAGGATACTTTTTGCTGCTGTGAAATGCTTCATTCCTATAGAAAAACGAGTGACAAGACAACGGTATATGGGAAAATTACCCTTTCGTGCTGAAACCGCCACCTAGTGCTGCTGTCGGTATGTTGTCTACTAAATGGCTTGACCGATTGAGTTGAAATTTTTTGTGTGTATTTCCATGGTTTTTCAGGTACGTAATATGCATACCCACTGAATTTTTCAATACACCTATATAAAAAATAATCGCCTTAATGTAGTTATTTACTTTACAACCCGTACGAATTAACTGTGCACCTCGCGCTTTAACGTCATTTGACATTTTCTTTTTTACATTTTTTATGGTAAAAAAATATCGGTTTGATAATGGTAACAATAATGCTATGGCTACTAAGCGCTTGCGGCGAATGTGAGGCTACAAGCGGGGCAGCGGGAGAAGCGGAGTTCAAGGTTGATTTGTATGAGTTTTTAGAGCATATTCAGAGCGTTTGCACCTATTGTCTTGTTTTTTAGATGGGTAGATACACCAAATATCATGAGGAAAGATTTGACTGTCGTTTCGTTTGTACTGAATATCATTTCGATGGTTTCCTGTATGATTTGGAAAAAAGTATTAAATAAATATAACTACGTTATAAAAACCGACTTCAAAACTATAAAGTAAAAAAGATTGAAGATTTAATATTTCAGCTACAAAGCTGTCTTGGTTATCAGAAATCCATTCCGTCATTTGATTTAAAGTGCAATAGCTTTGACTGGTATTCTGAGTAACACATCTGAAAATTTAAATTAGTTATCAAGCTATCATTAACTTTTGATTACACCATCTAGGTCACTGAATGTTCACTCGAGGCTCGAGTTTGACTATTTATGTGGGCAAGCATTTGTGTGACGAACATGTGCCGTTATTTATGGACCTGTGTGTCTACACAATTTATCCTGTAGATATGTGTTTCTGCATTTTCTGTCAATCCATCATCTTTGCATCATTCTAGTTGTTATACTCCTACATATCCTAAAGCTGGTAAAATTAAGCAGTTCCTGCACCTAAGCTGAGGCAGAATAATACTCTCGAAAATCGTGACATACGCTTAGGTATTATATACGAAATCGCTTCAATACCATGTGTAAAGATGCTACAAGACGATATATAAATACATCAGTAGCAAACAGGGACACAGCAAAATCCTGGAAGTTTTAAATATAACCACATCTAATATGGATATTAATGCACTCTCATATCAATGCACTGAATAAATGTTTCTCTTGCCCTCCGTGTGCTCTTGACAGCAAACAAAAGTCAGTGACATTAAAATCTCTTTCGGATTTTCAAATTTCTGATTCACCTGATTTGACTCCTTTTAAATTTCTAGAACTTACTGCAAGCGATGTTGAGAAGTTTATATTGTAAATCTCTTCGGATGCTGTGGGTTGTGACGATATAAGACGATAGATAATTATCCCTATCCTTTAAACTGTTCCTCCTGTCATATTCACATCCTTAACTATTCACTGGAAACTAGCACTTTTCCTGATAAATGGAGAAAAGCCAAGATAATTCCGCTCCCTAAAAAGTCCGATCCTCTAATCTGATTTTCGTCCAATATCAAATCTTGCGTTTCCGTCGAAAGTTTTAGAAAAAACTGTTCATTAGCAACTCTCTTATTATATGATGACAAAAATTGCACAGTCAGGATTTCATCCAGGTTTTTGTTCTTCTGCTGTTTTCATCAAGATTTCCGATGATATTCGTTCTGGATGGATAATAGACGGATCACAGTACTATTTTTAATTGATTTCAGTAACGCTTTTAACAATGTTGATCACCAAATGCTACAGAGTCTTCTGCGATATCTTTACATATCTCCACCAGTACTTTACTGGTTTCAAAGTTATTAAGAGGAACGTAGACAACGAGTTAAGATAGGGGATATTTACTCGGATTAGTCAGCCTGCTCTGTAGGTTTGATTCAAGGATTCAACTAATTATCCTCCATCGCTCACATGTTTAAAGACGATCTTTAGTTAAATACCCAATTGACTATTTAATGACCATCCTCTTGCTGTCTCAAATTTAAATACTGATTTGTCCAAAATAGCAGATTGGAGTAAAAAATATGGATTATCCATAAATCCAAGTAAATCAAGCAATAATTATAGGTAGCGCTAAAATTATTTCAAAAATTAACTGGGCCAATACTCCGCAATCAAGGGTGTCCACATTCCTCACACGAAAACAGTAAAAAATTTGGAATGAAGCACAATCGTGGACCCATCAGTTAAAAGAGCTAAGCAAAAAAGTTTTCAATGCGTGGAATTCAATTAAAAGGTTGTGTAATTTACTTCCGATTCCTGCCAAAGTTGCGATTGCGGAATCTTTACTTTTGTCCATACTTGACTATGCAAATACTTGTTACACTGACTTAACCAATGAGCAACTTAACAAACTTGAGCGTCTTCAAAATCTTTGTGTTAGATGTGGTTGTCCAATCCGTCTTCGTTGGAATCTGCATATTTTTTGTCTCTTGTACTCTGTTTTATTTGATCCTTACACTAGACTTACGATTGCGTACTTCAAAGAAATATTTAAATTTTTTGAGAAGTAAGTATAACGAACTATAGGAATAATCTCTCTTTGCAGGTGCTGATTAAAAATTATAATTATTACCACCTTTTTTTTACGTGCCAGGCTATTCATCCTTGAAACTTATTGCCAACACAAATTGAAAAGGCGTCAACTATCAGCTCTTTTAGAAAATTATTAAAAAAATATTATTTAAATACGTAGAATACAACATAGTGATTAGAACAATATCGTTAACCTCGAGTTTTTCTTCTTTTGTTGTGTACAATAGGAGGCAAACGAGCTAATGGGTCCAATGGTGGAAAGTGATCACCGCCGCCCACGGACATTCGCAACACCAGGTTTATCTCATATGCGTTGCCGACCTTTAAAGAATGAGTACGCTCTTTTCTTGAAGGTCTCTAAGTCATAATTGTATAACTATTGACTTTCTAACCGCGTGACTTTCATTTTTAAACAATTTCGTCAAATATAGTAAACACATTTGCTATACAACTTTCAGATTTTACTTTTATCTAATAGAATATATCATTTTGATTTGTAAGATTACAATAATTTATCAAACGTTCCTTCATTGAAATTTTCTTCTGAATCATTTAATTTCCCAAGAGCCTCTGCCTGACGAACTGTATCTGGTAACGAATCATCACCAACATCAGGCATAAAGAAGGTGAACAGTCCCGCGATGAGTGAAACCATCCCGAATATAAAAGCCGGTAGACCAGACCAATACTGTATCTAAAATAAAGAAATTTAATAAAAAATTAAATTTGCCTCGTTGGCCGCAGGGTATGTATACTTTACAATACTGATTATCCACGACGCTTAGACATTTGTTTGTCCAATCGGCTTAATTATTTTGTGTTGGGTAGATATGTTGGGTTTCTTGGTGTTTTTATTGCATTTATTATGAGGAACGCTCGCGTTTGACTTGATTGTTTAACCGACTTTGTGAAAGGAGAAGGTTATACGGTCGACTCCTATATATTTTTAATGAATGTTAATTAATTTCTCTGTTATTTTGACACCGAATTTTTATTTATACGAACGTAGTTTCCAGGTACGTTGAAGTACCTTGAAGTTTTTTGAAGTGAAATCTTTTTAGCGACGTTGCGCCCTTTTTTTAAAATGGGTAAGAACTTTTAAACTCGCGTCAGTGACCTGATCGAAAATTCGTAAGGCGGATGGAGAGTAAACAGCAGGAGATGAAGTATCCCCCTCTCTTTATACGGCTCGGTGAAAATATATGCCTGCACCTGCTGTTTCATTTAGAGGGCGCAGGGCGCCTGCGCGAATGTTCTTTTAGACATGTTGGTGTACAATAGCGCAATAAATGAATATTGTGAATTGTGCTGTCATTTATGTGGCGGAATTACCTCAAAATTGATATTACATCCATACTGATAATTCTAGCAATTCGTGCAAAATTAATCCCCTACCATTCAAAAATATCAAAAATGCGCAATGTTAATATTTAAGTTTTCTCTCTCATGACTAATGTGTTGCCATCCTCGCGGTTTTTCAACTTCACGGGGCTTTGTGGGTAGATCAGAGTGCTCAGCCCAAGACATCAATATTAAGACGGATTTGACTGTTCCCTACAACGTCAGCAACAAGGGCTGTCTCCCGGGAGACCGTACTCAACTTGGTGATGCGTTCTGGTTACTGGGTGAACTAGATGTACATAGGAGTAGTGGCGGCTAGACACTCGGCGTTAGCCACCAGATGCAAGAGAGATCTTCGTCGCCGAGACCGGCGGCAACGGTGTAGTGTCCTGTAAGTTAGTGTTGTTTAGATAGGAAACGTTGAAGGTAGGTTGATTCCGTTGGCGTTCTCGGTTGCGTCTCGGTCTGATAATGAAATCCCATGTAAATTGAGGATTAATAATACTCATTTTGCATATGGTCTCTTCACGCTAATATTCCAGTAGAGCCAAGCAGCGGCACATTCACGTCACCCACAACTAGGCAAACTTCACTAAAAGTCCAATGTCAATCGGACACATATGCATTTTTGATCAAAGTCATTTTTATAATAAAACTAGCTGTCCCGGCGAACTTCATTTCACCCGTTCAGTTTGTATAGGAAATAGTAAAGTATTGTTTTTCCCATTTTCCCTGTAATTTTCTAGGTTTTTCTCTGTATAAGAACCGTCTTCGGACAATAACTAACACAACAAAAAAGAATTACCCAAATCGATTTAGTCGTTCGGAAGTTATGCGCTTACCAACACATTTAGTAATTCATTTTTAAATTATAGGTTAAAATACACATTTTCTATTATTGGTTTTTTTGTTAAACATAGATACTTAGTGAAATGGAAGTCAGTTTTATTTGCAATTTCACTGCCGCTAAATTCAAAATACTTTGGCCAACGTTCACACGATTAAGATTAGACTAGTTACCAATAAAGGAGTTTGTGGAGCCAGCAATGAGCCAATACTCCCGATTGATGAGCAGAAAGCCTGCATGGAGTTTCTGCTGTTCGTCGGAAACATCTCCGATGTGTACAGATACGTTATTATGAAGTATAACGTTGTTAACACATCACCAATTACATATATCATTACGGACAGCCATGGCAAATCTGTAAAAAATTTGACCATTTGAAAATAGTGTGCATTAAAAAAAACAGTATAATTCACATCAATAAAAGTATTTTCGGTCTAATAGTCCAGTATTGGGCATTCACGAGATTCTATGTTGGATACCCAGGTTAAGCAACAAAAAAGAACGTTTTTCTTGAATTCTCTAGTCAAACAACATCGACCGGTGTTGCATAGCTAAAGGCTATGGTTTTATCTTATTGTCAGACATTGACACAAATGAAAATATAGATTCGTCTTTGTTATTAGGCTATGGTGACAATCTGGCGGTAGCAACAGGAAAGTATATGCCAACCTGGGCATGTCGCTTTACAGCACTCTTCTACCAGTGATCTTGTTGATAAAAACCCATATCACTTATGCTTGCCTCTATAATCATTATAGAAAATCATGTTGCAAAAAGATTACACCTACTGCGACTTTAAAATGACCTACCCTATTCGAATAATATTATGTTTGATTTAAGCTTGATAGAAGAATAATGTTAAATTATTTTAAAATAGCAGCGTCTTCTATGCCTTGAAAATCGACATTAAATCAAAAATTGCAAGGTCCCTAAAAGTTAGTCAGTGCTATTTTCCGATTGTGGTAAGAAACTAAAGAGTAATGGGGATTGATCTGCTGTAGATACAATCTTCTCTCATAGTACTATTTTGGTTTAGTATATATATTTTCCGATTGTGGTAGGGGAAATGGAGATTCTAAGTTTGCAGTAAATAAAGCACCAGGAAAACTTAATTGATTTTGTTAATTATATGGTGGAAAACATAATACGAAACATGCTGCAGCTACGGCCTGCCCTTAGAGTTTAATATTATCCGAATTGGGTACAAAATATTTTCATTTTATTTATTCTTTCAATTCAGATTTCGAACCTTTACGAAAGTTTTCTTTTTTTATTTACATCAGAGTTCACAAGCACATGTCTTATCTAACGGTAAGAGATAACCGCAGCCTATAGACACCATAGCTGTTATAGAAGCGTGGCAGTCCTTACTTATATGAGACTTATCACCAGAGTTGATAAAATACAACTTTGAAAAAAAACTAAATGAAAACGAAAATCTTGACTAAATTACGTTTATTTTGTACGATGATGGTAGGAAACAATCGTGCCCTAAAAACACCATTGATGTTATCTTTACTGCTATTTGATGGTATTTGTAACAGGTAAGATGAGAGATTATTAAGTCTATTCGCTACCCTAGCAACTTTGTCAAACACTGCTTTAAAGGCGCCGAATACCCAAGTGATTTGTTGCACAGCAGTTTACCATTAGTGGTCGCTTTGGTAATGACACATTTATCCTATGATTGCCTCTCACGTGTTGCAAGATAAGGCATATGGTATAATATACCATATTATGGGCAGGTTACGAATATTTAAAAAAAATATGCAGACTAACCTGATGGAATAAAAGATTGAGCTATGCAAAAAGCGGCCGCACATAAATAACAGATTATAAACGGTTTTTTTTTCTTGTATTTTTTTAAAATGTATATAACAGATAATTTTACTGGTATTTCACAAGAGGATAGAAATATGTAGTTCAAATATTTATTACCAGCTAGAGCTACAGAATTAATCCTCATTCCATAAGACACAAATGTAGCCGTGGTCCACCAAATAATACATATAAAAAACCTGTTTCTTAACAACCTTGACTGTAATGTAAGTAATAATCCTTTATTACTAGATTCTTTTTCTTCTGATTCAAAAGTCAAGCTTTCTAAAGCATTATATTCAAGTTTAATTTTATTAGTTTTTGCTATTTTTTCTAAAACGGAAATAGCTGTGTCTTTTCTTCCTTTATTTAATAGCCACCTTGGACTCTCATCGAGCAAAAATGAGTATAATATGAAAAATAATGATGGTACATATAGAGCTCTTAAAAATATCCTTTTAAATGGTATTAGCCATGCAATTAAGGAAAACAAGATTCTGCCAAAGCTAAAACCAATTGTGCTGAATGATACAAAGGAACTCCTCTGTTCTGCAGACACAAACTCTACACCTGGAATATAATATTTTTAATGGAATAACTCAGCAAACAAGCACACGTCTCTTGAATAAAAGAGAAAATCGTGGACAAGGGTCACCGTAGAGTATACAGATGTGCCGCTATCTTGTAACCAAGTTGTCAAAAGAAATGTGTAAATCTTTCTACACTACCTTCTAGTGTCCAGTATCAAAGACTGTAACAATTTTCGCAGAAATGGGTGATAAGTGAATCCCTACCCTGACAAGTTGTTGCACAACAATTGATCACCTGCTGTGTTATCTGTAATGACTTCTTTAACCTAATGTAATACCTACTGCCTAGTGTGCTATCAAAATTAGCTCAATCGGTTACGATTCTGCTTTAAAAGTGATAAAATTCTATTCGGACAAATAGGTATTGTAAGTTGAATAAAAACTTGTAAAAAAGCGTTACTTACCTAGTACGTACAGCGGAGAAGCTAAATCACCGATAGCAGATTCTAAAAATTCCATAATGCCGTACATAAAATATCCATTGGAAAAACTTCGAAGTGTTCCAAGTACTCCTCCTAAGGTACCGGTTACAATTATAGCAGTTTTTCTTCCAATCCTAAAGTACACAATGAAACAAGAATTAAGAAATTTTATATAAAACCTAGCCGATTAGGCAAACTTTGTCTCACTTGACATTAACAGCTACTAACAATTTGTAAAGATTGAAAGTTGCTTTTTATCCCATTTTTCTCTGAAATTTTCCAGTTTATCGTTTAACTAGCGGATCGCCCCGGCTTCGCACGTGTATGAAATAAACATATATAAACCTTCCTCTTCAATCACTGCATCTTTTGAAAAAACCGGATCAAAATCCGTTGCGTAGTTTAAAAGATTTAAGCAACGATTAATATTAATAGTAGTATCTTAAAAAGAACTTTTGATAACGAGTACCAAAATAGTTCCGAAATCAATTTTAATAAGTGCATTAATATAGTAAATTTACTCAATTTGGCCGCGTCGGTTGCGTAGAGAGAGTAGTGTTTCATAGATGTGCAACCCCCTCCCCTGCGGTTTCGCCACGCGAGTCGTGCGACACATATTGACCGGCGGCCATCGTTAAATTTAATACCAATTACATTTTTAAATTTGTAAGATCTTTTGAATGAATTCTCCGATTGGAATAAAATAAAAATAAATTTATAGCTATTGAAACAATCTTGCTCAATAATTAGTTTATTTGGATAAGGATTAGTATTTGACGATAATATGATCAATAAACATAGGCTAATCATTTTAATTACTTTCATTCTATGGAAAACGGGTTATAATGGTTAAAATATAACTGTTTGGTTTATAGGTACTATCGCGAAATTTTTTGTAGACATTATTGAGTTCTACAACTTTTCTATAGAAGTCAACCATACATCTCTACCCATTTAAGCAGCGTTTACGAGAATCGTTAACGTACGGCAGTTTTTTCGTTGACTTCCTCTACAATTTTCACTTCCACGAAAAGTCCTATCTATTTTCCGGGATAAAATATAGCCTATACGGATTCGGAAGAATCCCTTCTAAGTAACGGTAAAAGAAATTTTGAAATCGGTCTAGTAGATTTCGAGCCTATTCAATACAAACATACAAAAATACAAAGGTTTCCTCTGTATAATATTAAGTTTAGATATAGATAAGAACTTTCTGAAGACAATAACTAGCAGAACAAAATGAGAATTTGCAAAATTGATCCATTCGTTCAGACATGGCACAATGACGACTCAAAATCATTTTTATATATAAACTAGCTGACCCGTCAGACGTTGCTCTATAATTTTTTATCTGATTTTAGTAAAAACAATGGGATGAGTCACCCTTATTAGCTAGGGGTATAAAAAATAGTTAGTAGCCGATTCTCAGATGTACTGCATATGGATATAAAATTTGGTGAAATTTGGTAAAGCCGTTTCGGAATACTGTAACTAACAGCATTTAGGTTAGCATATGCCTATGGCTATGCTCACACTAATAGAAATATGCAAACAATGTTTGAAGAGAAATAGCTCTTAATTTGGTTAAGGATAACTATAGCCTACTACAAAATTCCGGAACTTAAAGTATCCTATTACCTTCATTTTAAGCTGAAGCTACCTGAGTATACCGGCTAGTCTCTATCCATCCCGGAACATGATGCTGTCATTATCGCAGGTGAATCTACCCGGAAATTCTGCTTTACAGCACTCTGGCACCGTCTTTGTTCTTGTTGGTAATGATCTAATAGTCTTTAGTTAACCTCATTTTTAAAGTGATATTTAGTGATTGTGAAGACTTTCATAAAATGATATTAGGAATCTCTATTTCTTTAAATTGTAATAACTTTATAACATCGATACTATTTTGCTATGAGAAAAATGTTTAAGAGACACCTAAAATGTGCTGTTAACATTGCTAACATTCTTGTCTGATAACAGGATCTGACTAGATTTTTCATGAATACTTACAATAAATCTGTAATATTTTGTTTGTATGATTACTTAAAGTAAATTTGTAGAAGAGTAAATTCTGCATATTGACGATGTTTAAAAAATTGGTGCAGGCGAATAAAAATATTAGTCAGCACAACACAATTTTACTGTATTTAAGTATTGGTTTGTCTGTCCATATTCCAACCGCGATTCACGTCAAAGTTACTCAATCAATGGTTCTTTATGTTCTGGTGAAGGTTATTGGTTACTTGTTGTCCCGTTTACTAAAGGAAGGAATTGACAATAAAACGTTGACGCGTGAACAACACTATTTCATTTATTTTTTATGTTATATGTGCTTTACAGATTGTCCCGTATTTTTTTCTACGTCTTAAATATTAGTCTATAAAGTACAAACAGTGCAAATTTATTAACACTCTTGACTTCTTCGCAAAAGGAGACCGAGGCCTTTTGGATCTCTAACTTACGAGCATAGCTTTAACGATTCTCGGTAGCAAGTGGTTCTCATCAACGACTACTGAGAAAGGGCGACGGTCTGATTTCTAAGATTTCTCACTAACAGCGTGTAAGATGTCGTATCTACTGGCGCCTTGCACTTTTAACAGGCGAAGGCCTCTTTTCGTCTTGCGATTTTACGCAGATACTTTCCAAAGCATCCTTACTCGGAAAGCACCTGCATCAGTCTGAACAACAGCGACCCTAACCTCTTCTGCCCTGGGACAGATGAAGCTAGGTCCTTCTTCCTACGTTTCAAATATGGTCTCCCACGTCCGCCGCTGTATGTGCCTCATATTTTCCTATGCTAGGAGATTGCCGCACCCCCCGTTAGCAAGAACACGCGCTTGCAGACATCCAATACAACGTTCAACGTCCGCGTATCGCCCTCATCGATCTTATTAGCGTGACCAACAGCGTCCACTTAGACAGGTACTCCGTCCCCCTCGACCCTAAAGTACAACTGTCGACAATATGCGCTCAGGGCACATGCACAGGGACAAAATGCTTTTCAAAACTTGTCAAGCGACCATAGAAACACTGCAGCACCAACCGCTTGACATGCTAATCCAGTTCACCTAGACCTTTTGACATACCAATATATTATATTGCAAATATTGGCTTTGGAGAGAGATCATATAGACACAGTTCCTGAATGTTGTAAATATTTCCTAATAACAACCAACAACCATCTTTCTCTGCATACCGCTAACCGCATAATTTTCAGTATGCCAAACTCCATTCTAATATTACTACTGAATGTATGAGTTATATTATATCAGTAACATATTGTCAGATTCTCTGATTAATTTTCTGTATGGTATAAAAGTACAATTGGACCCAGTAGGTGGAGCTGCTGTAGATATATCACCTACACTGTAGCGTCAACTAGGAAATATTTGCTTGTGGGTTTGTTTGTATTTTTAAGCCCCGAAACTACTCCAAACTTTTAAAAGAGTTAGGTCTCGGCCTACGGTATGAATAACTTTTTCTGATGAATTTAAAATTGGCGGCGTTGCGCACTTTTTGGAATGGGTAAAAAACTTCTAAACTCGCATCAGCACACGTGACCTGATCGAAAATCCGTAAGACGGATGAAGAGTAAACAGCCGAAGAGGAAGTATACCCTTTCTTTCTATAATCATTTAATCAATAAAATGTAATTAATGATATGCTAATTAAGGTGATTTAATTATTATGTTAGGCCTATAGGTTTTGCTATGTCATTACACTTTTAAATTTATACAATGAGTTATAAAAACAAGTTCATATTATTATCGCTAAAATATTCCTAAAGGTGCCAATCAAATTTTAATTTGTGTGGAAATTAACGAAAAGTATTTTGCAATTAATCTACTAACTTACTTTTTATGTTTCACTTACGCTCTTTCTTACTTTTGTATTACTCTGTCTGGGCTGGCTCTGCTAAGTTTTTTCTGGATTTCAAATTTTTAACAAACAGAGATGAAAAATATCGATGACAATACCGCTCATTCATTTTATATAACATAAGAAGATATCTTCGTTGGTTATTAATTTTCGCTTCAACGCTTTTCCATTATCACTTAAAGCTCGAAAAAAAAATTTGTATTTAAATACTTTTACTCTTAATTTAAATAGTTATATGATAAGAAGTTAGGATGGATTAATTCCTTTACATTTTCAAAACTATTTTGGTGTAGGTTTTTCAACGATGTAGGTAATTTGAATTTAATTAGAAATTAGAAAGTGTGTGTGTGTGTATGTATGTCTCGTTCCCACTTCGAAATGTCAGTACCGATTTCAACAAGTTTTTTTAAAAAAACAGAGTAGACTTCGAAAAAGACCTAGGTAACTTTTTATCACAAACTTATCAAAGACAGCTTCTTAATTTATAAATTAGAAACTAGCAATCATAAATTTACCTGTCTGAAATTGGTCCAATAAATAAAATACCAAACATGTATCCCAAGCCGTGAATAGTCCCAATAATAGTCCTCTTCCAGTCTTGACATGCTAAATCAAACTAGAATACAAATTTAGTTAACTTGGTGGCGATAAGATGCGTTTGGCCAGATGAATCACAAAATCGAATTACACTGGCTAGCACGCTACTCACAATATACTTTTTAAGACTAAGAAAGTCCTCTAAAAAATTTGTGCCAACTCTTTGACAGAACTTGTACTGCGAATTTGCAGTTAATGGTTGAAGTTGCAGCCGAAAACATACAAAAATAGACGAACTACACAAAATGCTAAACGAAATTATAAAAAAAAACAACTGCAAAAAGAATCATCTGTCTTCGTGACAAAGTATCACGTAAAAGTGAACATAATATATTACATGGATCGTTACGATTTTTTAAAACTGGTGCTAGAGCATATTACAGCAAACTTGGTTGGATAGGATTGCTTCGCTTTACCTATTTCTGCCGCCTATTCAGTGTCATGTTTCAATCTGGAGGGTTGGGTAGCCAGTAGACATGCATAATAGGTCTAATACTCCATCTACAGGTTTGCGACCACCTAGAGAGTTGAGTGCTAGTTTACCATTAACGCCATAAAAAAGACCGTTTTCATGAGAAAAGTTTCCAGTTCTGTTTCTTCCGTCTGAAATAACGGTATACTAACAGTAAAAAATACAGATACTGTTAGTTATATATATATACTAATGGTAATGGGGGTGGTATAAATTGTTCTAGATTGGGCAGATGGAGGAAAGAAGGCAAAGCAGGATGAAGGAAATTCTCCATACAGGCATTTACATAATGACGGTTTCCGACAGGACCAAAATGGCTAAGTGTAACATCAACTAAGTTTTACTTTTCCGGTCGGATATCGTAGTCTAGAGCTGGAGTAGACCGCATGAGGAACTGGGTTCGATCCCCGGGTCGGGCAAAACAAATTGTATTTTTTCTATTACAAAATTGTTGCTCGGAATTGTATATGTTTCCGATTGGCGATAAGCTTACCACCTATTATAATGTATCATATTGTACCCCTGCCTCTTCACGAAAATTGGTGTGAATATACCTTATCATACCAACCAGGGTGGTTGTATCTCTGCCTAACCTTTCGGGTTGGTATCTGGAGTAAGTGTTCTCCATTTGGCTTTTTTAAATTAAAAAAAAATAAAGACTCTTTTAATGCTTAGTAACTTAGTTGTAGACTGAGGTGATCTATAAATAAATATTCCTTGTATCTTGTTCTGTTCTGCCATTTTAAATTTTCGATAAAACAAATTTACATACAAAGACATAAGTTTTGAATATATTTGTCTCCTTTTTAGATATTAAGAATTAAGTTTTCCCTGTATAGGTCCAGGTCCGCGACGTAGAATAGAAAATCTGTCTTTCTGCCAGACAACTGATAAGAGGCGAACACTGGTTAAAACAAAGGTCCAACATCAGGTCCAATAAGACCAATAGTGGTTAAGTGATGCGCAGTAATTTCCAGGGTAGGTATCCGCCAATTATTTCTGACGCCATAAGGTCTTGGTCATATTCCGTTCGCGATTGTAGAGTATTCCTATTTTAATTACTATTCGATAAGAGTTATAATTTGCCGTGTTGGTCCGGGATCTTTTGCAGAAAATAGATCACCTGCTTTCCTGCCAGGCAGCCCGTAAAAGACGAGCACAGTTTCAAAGTCAGGGACACCGTGACATCCTACTAGGTGGTAGAGTTTCGCAGCGACTCGCCCAGATTAGTGAAATCGCCTTACCTATTCCTTCCGCCACAACCCCAGTGATAGCCGTTGATGTGTTCCCGTTTGAAGGGTGGAATGTAGGCGGCGTGAATTTCCATCAGGAAACCGCCTACTTGTTTGCTTTCTTATATCATAAAAAAGTAAACTTATATCAACCTTTCTCCTCAACTCAGTGTCTACAAATCAATTCTTCAAATTGTCAGTTACTCTAGTTAAGTCAAATGATAAAAAAAAAACAAAAAAAACTTACTTCGGCTACAAAACTTTCCGGTTTATCATAAATCCACTCGGTACAGGTTTGATTTGGCTGCAAAGTGCAATACACTTGACTGGTGTTCTGAAAACTGCATCTACAAACAAATAAATATATGCATTTATTTATATTGAAACTCTCACATTATTTCCAAAAAGTGTCGGAAATGGGTTTTTGATTTATGATTCTAAATTCAGTTATTTTTTGGACAACTCTTTTTGATTTCGGTGCCGAGTTTGAATTGCATCTTTTATTCATATTAAATAAAGTGCTGTTTTAGTTATATCATAGTTCGTGTGTATTGCGGATTAACTGAAGTTAACATCTCAAAAGTGAAGGAAAATCTCAAATGTAAAGTGACTGAAAATCTTTTGTATCTCACTAATCGATCCATATTATTTTATCTAGCAATTCGAACAAAATATGTTGCCGTGCGGTCATTCCCAAAAGACCTGAATTTTCTTTAAAAACTCAAACGCACAAGAGTCGACGAAGATATGCCAAATGGGAAGTTAGGAATACAGGTCTGTCTATTATAGAGGTAAAAATATTGATAATTTTTATACAACTAATGTCTTACGAAATATTATTATGTAACGAACATATCCGATTTTTTCATAGCTTTTAAATGCATACGCGGCGTGTGTCATCGCAAGTGCCATTGACCTTCTAAATATATCGACATGAAATACCTATTAAAAAACCATTAAAAATGTTGCTGCAGTTCTATTTGACATTACTATGACTGATAAGAAAGAAGTAGTGTATCGATATTGATACATAATCTATATTTTAAAGTTTATACACTTTCATTTTTTTATTTGAATTTCTGCCAGGTTAGCAAAAATAAGTAAAAGTATTACATTTTTTTATTTTTACATAAAAATTTGGATAGTTAAAAAGAGGGGCGTGTTACAGATATTTTATTTTGTCTTATAATGCTCCTCATAGTAGTAGGCGTAGGAAAGTGATGACCCCACCACCCGATGTGTCGTATGTACCACCAGTGCAATCAGTCAACCGACGAACGGCGGTAAAACCGTTCCAAGGTGTAGTGGAAGTAAAATTGCTAACGCAGGACAGGCAGCAGCGTCCTTGTAAAAACTTCCACCCTACTGTTAATCCTTAACCCGCGCGTCACGGCATCACGGTGGGGATTACGGAAAAACCTCCCTAAATGACCAATTACGAAAACCTTGGCCCCCACTCCAGCAGTTCCGCTGTACGAGGACATCTTGAAGGCCATCCATACCTCCAAAACGCACTACACGGTGGTAATGGGCGACTTCAACGCAAAGCTGGGAGAGGGCGATGAGCTGAAAGTTTTGCCCAACCTGCCAACACCAAATAGCCCCAGGCAGGCAACGGCTGGCTGAATTTCTGGACAAGGAAGGACTCTTTATGATGAATTTCTTCATCAGAATAAAGCCACATCGTAAATGGACCTGGATTAGCCCGGATGGGTCGACAAAAAACAAGATAGACTTCATTTTGTCTACCAATATCAGTATATCATATTCAATGATGAAGCTGGAAACCGGCAGTGATCATCGGATGGTAAGAGGCGTATTGAATATCAACACAAGGCTTGAACGGTCACGGATGACTTGACGGTCACGGCCTATGCTCCGTCCAAACCCAGCCCAATGTCAAAATCCCGAAAACTTTCAGCTGGAACTTCAAAATCGCTTCGAGTGCCTGGCAGAATGCGAATCAACGGGTGATTTGAACAATGGGTTTGTGCAAACTGTCCAAACGACTAGGTCAATTTTTTTAAGACCCAAAGCAAGAAAAGAACATGAAAGCTTTCAGACCGACAGATTCTCAAACTCATATGCGAACGGAATGCAATGCGGTTGCAGTATTCATTTGACATGAAAAAGTACAGGGAGCTAAGCAGACAAGTCTCCAAGACGTTGCAAAGAAATCTGGGATTCTTTAATACGTCTCGTATAAAAGAGGCCATCGAGCGCAATAAAGGCTTTAAGGTGTTCGACAGAAATTTGTCTGTTGGCCAGACCCAATTGATAAAACTGAAAACTGAAAATAGCACCGTAATTTCAGCTAAGGCTGAGATTTTGATAGAAGTTCTATGGACAGTTGTACAATTCAATAGGACCCATTGTCAGTTTTGCTAAAGACCCAGAAGCCAAACTCACCCGACATTGCACCGAAGACATTCCGGACGACTGTACGAGATTCGGATGGCCCTGAAACAACTGAAGAACAACAAGGCGCCGGGTACGATGGAATTACTGCTGAGATACTGAGAGCGGGTGGAATAGCAGTACTTAAGGTCCTCCAGAAGCTGTTTAATTTCGTCATCCTAGAAGGTAGAAGTCCAGAAGCGTGGACCATAAGTATGGTGGTTCTCTTTTTTAAAAAAATGTGACAAAACCTTATTGCAAAATTATAGACCCATCTCACTTCTGAGCCACGTTTACAAGTCATTTTCAAGGGTCACCACAAACCGGATATCACGCAGGTTGGGCGATTTCGAACCTCCCGAACAAGCCGGGTTCCGTAAAGGCTTTAGCACCGTAGACCACATTCACACGCTGCGCTAGATTATACAGAAGTCTAAAGAGTATAATCGGCTTTTATGATCAACGTTTGTGGACTACGAGAAAGCCTTCGATTCGGTTGAGATATGTATGGTGCTTCAGTCACTACAGCGGTGCCGCATCGACTATCGATACATCGAAGTATTGCGGTGTTTGCACGAAAAAGCCACTATGTCGGTCCGATTACAGGATCAGAGCTCGAAACCGATCCACTTGCAGAAAGGTGTGAGACAGGGAGACGTTATTTCTCTGAAACTGCTCACTGCTGCACAAGCTTCTGGACTGAAAAAGACTCGGTATCAATATTAACGGCGAGTACGTCATCTTCGATTCGCAGATGATGTTGTGGTCAAAGTGGAATCGCTGGAAGACTTGAGCAAGATAGAGTTTCCCAACAGGTGCGTCTTAAGATGAACTTGGACAAGTTTAAAGTTCATGTTGCACCTATACCAGTTCACGTTTGGAACTCAATTCTTGAAGTTGTTGATCAGTATGTATACCTAGATCAAGTTATTCAGTTAAGTAAATCCAACTTCAAGAAAGAGTTTGATCGCTGCATCCAACTCGGATGGGTAGCGTTCGGGAAGCTAACGGGTATCTTTTTGTCCAAATTACCGCAGAGCCTAAAGTCGAAAGTCTTCGACCAGTGTGTGACCAGTGATGACATGTGGAACTGAGACTTGGCCGTTAAATGTGGGCCTCCTCAATAAGCTCAGAGTCGCTCAGTGTGCTATAAAGAGAGCTGTGCTCGGTGTTTCTCTACGAGATATGATCCGTAATTAGGTGATCCGCAAGAGAACGAGAGTAACCGACATAGTTCAGAGAGTTATCAAGCTGAATTGGCAATGGGCAGGCCACATTGCTCACAGAACCGATAACCGTTGGGGAAAATTTCTGGAGTGGCGGCCCCGCACCGGAAGACGTAGTGTTGGGCGACCTCCCACCCGTTGGACTGACGATCTGGTCAATGTCGCGAGGAGCCGCTGGATGCAAGCGGCTGGTGACCGTGACTTGTGGCGCTCTTTGAGAGAGGCCAGTGTCCAGCAGTAGACGTCCTCCAGCTGATAATGATAATGATAAGACGTATAAAATGCTTGAAAGCATAAATGTATATGAAAAATTATAACTAATTTTTATAAGCAAGTACCAAACTAATGAATTCACAAAAACGAATTTGAGAAATTATTCCACACATTTTTCCAACTCATCAATTTTGTACTTCAGAAATTACACTTAAAACTTATTTTTAATACTAAAATAAAATATTGACCAATGCAATGCACATCACTATCGACTTTCAAATAACATATATTTTCATATGGCATACATGGCAAGCATGAGGACTGTCAAGACGTCACTTTAAAATTATGAAAAATGAGCATGGACAAAAATATCGTTCGCACAGGGTCATCATTGTGAACGACTTTTTACCAGATATGGCTTCAGACTATTAACACTTCGTGGAATCCGTTTTCAATCGGTAAAAGGTGTTAAAGAGAATTCGCGGCGAGAACTGAACTCAATTCTGGAAACAGAGTTTCAAAATCTTATATTAATTGAATTATTGTTTCAACAATCTACCACCGGATCGGAACGCGTCCTCACACTGAGATGATCCTGTCACGAAACTTATAAGCTGCTACCACAAAACCTCGCGTGACTCCCAGATTAATATGGAGCCAGAGCAGTCTTGGACTGACCAGACTATACTCTTTTAGGCACGTGGCTAAGCAAAAAGATGAGATGATATCTATCCCAGCGCTGGCGTTATCGCTGTGCGGTACACTAGACAATAGAAATAACCTGCCATCAAAGATGTCAAAAGTATCACCACCATTTTGATTAGCCTCCGTTACACACAGTAAATACAGGCATTTACGCATCTATTACATCAATCAATTTGTTTATCTTCGCTTCCATTTCACCTCCCATATCCCACGTGACTATTTGGTGCTGAGCGAGCGCGTGAGCGATGTCGGTCTCCATCATCGCATATGCTTCTTTTCGCACTAATGAGTGCGCATCGGTACGCATCACTTCCAGGGAACACCCTAATCCGCTTTGCAGCTCTTTTTCGTGGCAGAATTACAGTTCAACAGACTGGCAGCGATCGCAACGTATAGTGCCGCTTTTGGCCAATGACCTCCATAATACAAAATTTAAAAATTATTTTTAGTCAATAACAAGTAGAGGTGAGGCGTAAATACTAGAACAGATAAAAAGAACAGGTATTTTAGGAGACTAGGCCGCACCTATTCCAATTTTCGCAAGACTAAGTCCATCTAGTCTTGTGTATCTCCCTAGTCCCTATTCGCTCGATGACAGAGCTGACTCGTATCGCGTACAACGCTTTTTCATTTATATTGTTCTGTCTCACTCACACGTATTTTGCTTTATATCTGCTATCTTGCTCAAGGTAGAATCAGGCGGAAATGAGACGACGGAATAAATAAAAAATTTGGCATTCCACTCATGATTAATTCTCATTATGGCGCTGTTAAGGTACGAGGGAGAGACGTTAACTTAGTGATAATAATGATGTCTCATCTAGTCTTTCTAGACTTGATACTTACAGATGACAGGACTCGCTACGTGTATCATAGTCGATACTAGGTGAGACTAGGTGGATTAGGTATATGGATCACGTATTTTTAAGGACTAGGAACAGGTGGACTTGATCTTAAATTTACCTAGTACAACCCATATCTAATAACAAGTGCGGTTACAATGGCTGCGACTGCACATTCCATCACTGACGTAGTCGCACATCGCTATATAACTTCTCTTCCGCAATGTAGGCGAATTTTCAATATCAGACAATATGTTACAAGGTTTATACTAAACGCCTGCACTTTTTTTAACTACACAGCGACATCTCTTGACAATTAAGTACAACTGTTTTTTAAGTTTTTTTTTATGATAATGGAAGGCAAACAAAATCTTAATGCGGTTCACAGCTTACATCTGCTTACCAAGTTTCAATACCAAATCTATAGTTTCTGAAAAAAAAAGGCTGTGACATACAGATGGACAGGCAGCAGTGACAAATCTTCAAGGATTTTGTTTTTTAGCCTCGGCTACGGAATCCTAAGGAATGACAAATTTCATAAAAATTTTGTCTCACTTATTACTCACCTAAGCTTCAGGTTTTTGTATTAATATTAGTTTGCGTACTAAATTTTGCCTTTTTGAGCTAATTTGCAGACTTCAGGAAGTACTAAATGAATTTTAATTATCACAAACGAGATAGTAACAGAATTGGAGTATTTTCTATTTGTTATCTAAAGTATTAGAGCTATCCTTCAATCCCATATCCCCGAAGAAATAGGCAGAAACACAACCAAGGCACCCACGACTAGCCGAAGTCACTAGGAGACCGGGCACATATCCAATCCCGAGCAAAGGTTTTCTTATTAGAAAATTAGAAAAACTCTATTCTGTTTTTGTTGCCCGACCCGGGAATCGAAACCGGGATCTCATGCAGTCAAATCCAACAACTGAATCGCTAGACCACAAAATAATTAAGTGATAGGAGCTATTGTAAGTGTAACAATATATTTTTATAACGGCAACCAGCTTTTGTTAGAAAATTAAATATAAACATTTTTTATATTTTTTTTCTTTTTGTTACTTGTCTCAAAACTCAAATGCAATAATATAGTTTCAAACAAAATTAGGCATTAAAATTATTACCTGTATTTAACTTCTTCAAACGCAAAAATGTAGTTTGCGTAATACATGCCATTCATTATATAACCAACAATAACCCAAAGCATTAACTGCACGTGATACCTTTGGTGAAGTTTGAATTTTTGAAGAATCTCATCTAAATTATCCTTTCTACTAACCATTTTCAATTGAGATTTTCTTTAATTAAAAAAAGAATTTCACCTATTTAAATTCAAATTATGATATCAACAGAAATTTAAGGACATTTTTGATTAAAATTCTGTGTTATTTAAAAAAAAGCAACTTTTAGGAAACTTGATAAAATTAAAAAACACATGTTTTCTGTATCATACTATTGAATTATGTGGCGAAGAATATCATCGTAATTTTATAATACATGTTAATTTATATTGTATTAGAATTTTAAAAACATAGATATCAATATTGAACCTTCCATGTGTCGTCCCTTGTATTTGGGGATCAATTTACTCTTTTTAACTTCTCAATGGCAAGATATTTCTTCAAAGTTTAATAATATTTAAGAAATTTAACTATACCATAAAAATAAAAAAAAGTGGCTGTGACATACGGACATGAAGAATCTATAAGGTTTCTGTTTTTCGGCATTTCGCTACGGAACCCTAAACACAACTTGTCTACTGGTGCGTATATAATTTCGCCAATGTTGGTTCAGAAAGTGCATTTCATTACCTAAATGCGCTTTTTCTACTGTCCCGTTAACCGTCTGAAGGTAAAAATATTGATGGTTTATTTGTAGATGTTAAAAATTTCTTGAATTATGTAGATACTAATAAATTCTTTAATATTGCAGAACATCTTTTTCTTTTATCAATAATAGTTTCGGCAGCGCATGCGACGATAGACATTGTACAGCTAACTTTTTAAACCATATGTTAGACTATTGAAGTTTTCGTTGGTATTACTATTTTTTTCTAGTTTCAAATATATAGCCTATGCTTGTCAGGGATAATGTGGACTACAACTGATGAAAGATTTTTTCAAATCGATCTATCAGTTTCGGAGCCTAATCAATACATACAAACAATCAAATCTTTCCTCTTTATTATTAATATAGATTATTATATATTTCTGTTTATTATTCATGCGTGCTCATTTACTTCTTTCTTCGAAATAAGATTAATTCGCAAAATTTGTCAGAATCAAATTATTTCCATAGCGCGGATGTATGTTTATAATAATTTTCTGTCTTCCTGAAAAAAAATACTACAACTGTTAAAAATTGAAATGACATCGAAATATTGCCAAACCCATAAGTATTTTTTTTTTTCAAAAATAATTAAATCGGTACTTCATACAAAATTTGTATAAAGTTTTGAAATAAAAAACACTGGTTGTACAACAATTAAATTAATACTAATAGATTGTCAATTAAGTTATAATAGTTTTTGGATTGTTTCTTCTTGTTCGTCCAAAACATTTGGTTTTCCAACAGCTTCAGCTTGACGAACTGAATCTGGTAATGAATCATCACCGACTTCAGGCATGATAAAGGTAACCAATCCAGCAATGAGTGACACCAATCCGAACAGCATAGGCGGTAAACCGGACCAATACCGTATCTGTGTTTTGAAAATGTTAGATCACGAAGAGCAATTTATGATATGCATTAAATTAATAAGTTCAAAAGGAATGAACAGACACTATATTATTATATCGCTAGGCACCAAAAAGGGCACTAAACCACATTATTTTAAACCTATAATAAGTAATAATTTTGAAAACATAATTAATTATAAACTGTTTTTTCAAGAAGAAATTTAATTGCTACACCAAAATATTGTTGATGCGTTAAATAAGTGTGATTATCTTAAACCCACTGTTAGTGAACTCAGATATTACTAAAAAAAACAAATGTTATCTGTCTTTCTGACAGTTCAACAGACTGACAATTGTTCTTAAAACAAGGTTTTCTCTCTGAGGAGGAGGTTTTAAGCATTGCTTAGTTCTCGAAAAGATCATGCGCTGCGCAACAGCTAGCTGAACATGCTCAAAAAGGATTTGAAGTAATCTTAAGTGTTTTGAAACAATAGGTCACTTCAAGACCTCAATGATGACTTCTATATACTCGTATAGAGAACGAAATTCTACTAGCAAATAATGCCCTCCAGGAGAAGAAGAATGAGAAATGTATGGTCAACGGTTTTCACCTATAATCGCAAGTGGCATTAATCAAGTGGTTGGATAGACTTATTTTACCCCATGCTGGTCCGGGCTCCTTTGTAGAATAGACCATCTGCCTTCCTGCCAAGCAGCTCGTAAAAGTCGAGCAAAGGCTCACCGTCTCTAACACCGTGACATCTTACTAGGTGGTAGAGTTTCGCAGTGACTCGCCCGGATTGGTACCACCGCCTTACCTTTTCCTGCCGCCATAACGTCAATGCTTGCTATTGACGTGTTCCGGTTGGAGGGTAAGGTAGCCGGTAAACTGACTTTTGCTTGAGGCCTTACATCCCGGCCTAAGTTTGGCAACGCACCATTTCATTGGTCGCCTCGTTGGTCGAGTGGCTAACGTACACGCTTAACTACATCGACCAAACGCGAGGCTCGGGTTCGATTCCCGACGGGGGCAGGCATTTGTGTGATGAACATTTAGATGTCTGCATTTCCGGGTCTGGGTGTTTATTAAATATATTCTGGTATCTATTTAAGTATTTCTATGTATTAGAATCGTTGACTAACACCCATAACACAAGCATATAATTTGCTTACTTTGGGGTTAGATTCAATTCGTGTGATTTGTCCAAGGATTTCCACCTTTGATGTCTCTAGGCAACGTGAATTTCTTACCATCAGGAAATCCGTCTGCTTGTTTGCCTTCCAATATTATAAAAAAAACTTGAAGAGCCTACAGCTGTTACCTACACTGTTGCAGCATTAAGATCTGTAACGAAACTGTAACTGTAGAGGCAGCAACGGTGCTTAACATTTTCTTTATTCTGGTACTCCAGATACAACCACAGTGTCAATACTATACATACTATGCATGTATATAAATAAAACTGTGCCCAGCTTTGCTAGAATGGAGGCAAAGTCTGACCAATACAATCGAAGACAATTTCTCATTTTCAGTTATTTCGTATGTACCTAACCTCGGAGAAGAGGAATGTTATAAACTCCTTCTGAGATTAGGTAATGTTTCTGAAATCGGCAGCGGAGAGACAATGAGATGTTGCTGCTGTGTATTTTCATCATCAAAGGGTTAGACGGAAAGGTCGGAAGAATAGAAACCGCCCTTTTCCATCTTTGATAAAAGTATTGCGCGGACGTTGAGTTATTTTGGACTGACCGACCATTGCATAAAAAACAGTTTCGTACGATTATCGCAGGACCATTTAAGTAGCAACCTAAATTTAACTAAGATAATGAGGTGTTAAGTGTCCTAGAACTCATCCAGATTGTCCAGATAACGTTGCTTTAGACCTTGACCTTGCTAGTTTTAAAGGTAAGACAGCTCATTTATTTACTTGAGACTTGACGTTGCCTTGTACTTCTTTCTTTCACTAAATCCGCCTCTGTTTGATTTTTTTATATTATAAGGACTTAGCAGTTATTTAAATAAAGTTTAATTCTACCTTATTTTAAAATAAAGTTATTAATTACCAATAACGGCGTTTGTGGCGCCAACATGAAGCCAATTCTCCCGGCGGATGAACAAAATGCATGCATAGAGTTTCGACTGTACGTTGGAAATAGCTCCGATGTGTACAGGTATGCTATTGTAAAGTAAAACGTAGCGACAACATTGCCCGCTATAAATATGAGGTTGGAAAGCCATGGCGTATCTGTAAATCGATAATTTCTATAAGAAAGTGTTATTACCTTAAATAATACTAAATTAAAAAAAAATCATATATCTCTGACAAAACCTACAGATAATTTAGTTAAGAATAATTTTGATAAAGCCAGTTTTCAAACACACACAGACAGACACACTTGATATCGATCGTAATGTATCCTATTAATATTATAAATGCGAAAGTTTGTATGTATGGATGTATGGATGTTTGTTACTCTTTCACGCAAAAACTACAAAGCCGATTACGATGAAATTTGGTATGTAGGTAGCTGAAGACCTAGAATAACATATAGGCTACTTTTTACTTCGGAGTTCCCGCGGGATTGGGACTTACGCGGGTGAAACCGCTGGGCGCAGTTAGTAAATAGATAAAATAAATACGGGCCCACCGTCTTTGGTATGGCATAGTAATAATATATATGTATATATTATTATGTAAGTACATGAAACTTATGAAGAATTAATATCCACCCCAACCTTCCAGAATAAAATATAAGCGATTTTCCATCAGGTGAGACATGTCTGTTTATCTCCTCTTCTATAAAAAAATAATGTGTGTGTGTGTGAGTGGGTGTGTGATGAACATAAATATATATAGTGCTAGTCATGCGTGATAATTAAATGTAAGTATATCTACGTAATAGTATAGTTAGCTAAATCCCAAAATAAGATTTTTTTAAATTAGATCATGTGATGTAGGAAAAAATACATGTCATAGATGTATACTGACCTGTAGGCATGAATGGTTGAAGTAAACAGAAAGTTGCTCCCGTAAAAAAACAAAATATAAATGGCCTCTTTCTTTTAAAACGTTTCATGATCAACACAGAAGCCAATACCGCTGGTATCTCAGGCAAGGCCAAAAGAAGAAAATTCAAATGCTTACTACCGTGTAGAGATACAGAATTTATTTTTAGTCCATAGCTGACAAATGTTGCAGTTGTCCACCAAATAATACAAACAAACAATCTGTTTCTCAACAACTTTGACTGTAATGTACGCTGTATGCCAACGTTTGCTTCTTTTTCTTCTATTTCCAAAGTCAATTTTTCTAAATCATTCGCGTCTAGTGTGGTTTTGTTAGTTTTAGCCATTTTTTCTAGAACAGCAATGGCCGAGTCTTTTCTCCCTTTAGTCAAAAGCCATCTTGGACTTTCATCCAACAAGAATGAGTAAAGTATACAAAGAAATGCTGGACCATATACAGTTTGTACAAATGTCCTCATATGAGATACTTGCCATGCAACCAAAGAGAGAACTATCCTCCCCAAGGTGAATCCTAATTGACCGAGAAGTATAAACAAAGTTCTTTTTTCCGTAGGGACAAACTCTACAGCTGAAAAAAATAGGCCATATTCTAAATTGAAAATGAATCGCCTCTGTGGTCTAGGAGCCTCGAATCGGACATGATTTCTGAGGTGGTTTTAATGCCCGGGTCGGGCAACAAATGAAAAGATAATGTGTATTTCAGTTTTCTGCCCGGAAACATTGGCCGGGAATGGATATGTGCCCGGTTGGTGATAGGTTTGCCACCTAGTTTTGGGACTTGTCATATTAGGACTGTGTGTCTTCGGCTAGTACTTCGGCTACCGTGGTTGTGCCTCGACCTACCGTTCCGGGGATAAAGACATGAAGTTACTTATTCTAAGTAATTGATGAAGGTATATTACAACTTACAATATTGTCAAAAACCTCATACATTATTATGGAGTAAAGTTTTGTGACAACCAGATAGGTTTGGTTCCTATTCCTGCCGCGCCATAACGTTAGTGCTGTTGTTATTCGTTTGTGGAGATTTGGAACAAATGTTGCAAAAAGTCACCGTTCTAGCCTTAGATTAGTAATGTGACATTACCTTATTGAGTATTTGGTATTTATAAAATTATTTAAATATCTTCAGGAACCTATTCTAATCTTTTAAAAGTATCAAATTGTTCAAAGTTCCATCAAATATTTCTAATCTTTACATTCGAAGACCGAAATAAAGTGTCAAAGCGTTGTGATCGCTGTTAAACATCCACGTAGCGAAATTTATGTCGTAATAAGGTTTAAATAATATTATCAGATATTACTAAGGTCTTTAATATGGCGATGTAAGAGTTTTTGATATGGCAATGAACAAATTGGTGGACATTATTATAAAAAAATGTTACTTTAATGAAATTTAACTATTAAATTTTGTTTCGGAAAGCAAATGTAACGACTATTCAAAACATCAACAAAGTAAGATTTAATAAAATTAATCTTAAAATGAATGATTTTAGAGAAAATACTAGTAAAATAACAATGTAAGCGAAATTTCACACTAAAATTGACTTGATAAGAGTTCCTATAACTTGTACACTGTCTTTACTTGAGCGCGCGCAAGAACTGCCTCGATGGTGGGCCGGACAGTTTTTGTATACCCTCAATTTAATTTTAAAAAATATATACGGTCGAATTGAGGAACCTCCTACTTTTTCGAAGTCGGTTAAAAAACAGTTCATATTAAATTAAAAATAGTGTTTTGAAGAATTTGGGTGTTATTGAAATATTAAAAAGACTCCCAAGGCATAAATTATGAGACGAGAGCTTGTATGTTTATTTTTAATTTTCGTAACTAGGGTTCGGTTTGCATCGGATAAATAAAACTTGTCATTATACCACTTCTATAGTGGTCTAAATAACATAGATTCAGCTGCTGACCTATCAGTTTTCTGATTTGCGTTATTATATTATTCTATTTTTAAACTTCATGAAATTTAAAAAGCAAAAAAATTTATCTAACATTAAACTAACATTAGTAACTTATAGTAGTAAATTATTTAAACTAACATTAGTATTTAAACAATGAAAACATTTAGAAACTTAAAACTTTTATGTCCACAAAGCATTAAATATGGGATGAGTGTTTCTACGAAAAAGTATATAAAATTTTAGCAGTAGGTACTCTTGGTAGTCTCAGGAAATTGAAATTCTGAATATAAGCAAATGTAAATAGGTACAAAAACAATAAAAAAATATAATTTTTTTATCAACGTGCGAAAATGGCCTCCTCTATGAACTATGAACTTCTACATGAAAACATAATTTAATGCGGATAAAATCGATTTTTAAAAGTGTAAGTGATTTGAAATTTAGTCAAGAACCGAAGATTAGTCAAGAAACGAAGAAAGACAATAGTCTGAAGAATATGTTAGATTGCTTTGATTACAATATTCAGGATCTAGATCTTTTCGCCGTGGGTTTAAATCGTCAGAAATATTCCATTTGTCAAAGCTTTAATTGAGTGTTGTTCGTTAAATCATTTTAATACAATTTTGTTAAATGTTCTATCTATATGCTTCTTGTGTATGTATGGAAAACAGAGAGTTAAGAATTCACCCTAGCGATACTTAAAGACCACAACGCAAATCTTTGTTTGCATTACCACAGTGGACATTTACATTTTCACTTTAAACTTTTTAGTAAACAAATACTCTTTTTAGTTATTGCTCCCTAAATAGTATACAAATACTAGTTTTAAATACAATAGTTACAAATTCGACTAGCATTTGACATAAATATTTTTTTCGTTTATAACTTGGTATTCATATTACTGCAATGTATTAAATTTGCCATCATAGAGTATTGTAAATCTTAGAAAAACTGTTTTGTGAAAGTTTTTTTTTATATGTATTTTACCATGCTCTTTCAAACAACATACGGACAGTCTGGCAGTTGAGTGGTGTTGCATTTTTTCATCGCAGCACATTTTCACAGAAAAATAATATAATTATGAAATCATTTCAGGAAGCATACTTTCTTTTTAAGAACTCTTATTGTCTAAGAACTGTAAAAATATGAATTCATCATTGTTAAACATTTTGCTTGCTGCGAATAGTCTTCCAGGCGCTATTATTTCTAAACAAAATATTAATAAATAAAATGTCAATTTTAGAATATCTGTCATTTTAGTATCATTTTCTTCACACACTAACAGCTATTACCGCAACTTTGCCCGCGTATTCTAGTTATTTAACACTTAGTTCTTCAACGTCACCTTGTGATATTTTAGGATAATAAGTAGTCTACTTCCTTTTCTACTTTCAAACTTTTTTTTATTTTTAAAAACAGTTCAGCTATTTTTCCCTGAGTACGAAACACTCTTCACATCGTTTTTCTCCTTTTACCTCACGTTGATACAAGGAATATGTTATTGTGTCTACGATTTTATATGCATTTTCCACATCAAGCGAACGGGATCCTCCAGAGGTATAGTGGCATGGGCAATCACTCTATGTATCGAACAGATCAGAATGTAAGTTCTTATGAAAGTATCAGGAGAAAGAAAGTTCATTATGTTCCTACTTAACGTTAATCATGAAACATACTCGTATTATACAATGGAAATATGCAATACAATGGAAATGTCTAAGGATGTGTGTATGTTTGTTACTATTTCATGCTCGAATGGCTGAACGGATTTGTCTGAAATTTAGAACACAGATAGATTGTGACCTGGATTAACATTTAGGCTACTTTTAATCCTGATCCCAAAACGGGTTCTTGCGAAAACGCGGGCGAAGCCGCAGGTAACAGCTAGTTACTCATAATAAAGAGGAAGATTTGATTGTTGTTATAATACTAACAGTAGTAGTCTTCGAAAGTACTGAACCGATTTTAAAAATTCTTTCATAATTACAAGCCGACATTATAGTTATGGCAAAACATCCACATATAATAAGAATTTTTATAAACATAGGATACTTCTTACCGCTGTGAAGTGATGAAGCACGCACCTACACGAGTAACAAGACAACGGGGGTATGGGAGAATTACCCTTCCGTGCTGAAAGCGCCACCTAGCGCTGCTGTCAGTGTGTTGTCTACTAAATGGCTTGACGGATTGAATTGAAATTTTTATGTGTATTTCCACGGTTCCACTAGCACGTATAATGCATATCTACTGAATTGTTCTATACATGTAATTTTTTTTTATGTTATAGGAAGGCAAACAAGCAGACGGATTTCGTGATGGTAAGAAATCTAGAGACACCAAAGATGGTAATGGTGCGTTGCCAACCTGAAGTCAGGATGTTAGGCCTCGAGCAAAAGTAAGTTTACCGGCTACCTTATCCTCCGAACCGGAACACGTTATGGCGGCAGGAATAGTTAAGGCGGTGGTACCAATTCGGGCGAGTCGCTGCGAAACTCTACCACCTAGTCAGATGTCACGGTGTTAGTATAAGCCTATGCTCGCCTTTTACGAGCTGCCTGGCAAGAAAGGCAGATGGTCTATTCTGCAAAGAAACCCGGACCAACACGGGGAAAAAAAATAATCTTCGTAATGTGTACTGTATAACGTACGAATTGTAATATATATACCTATTAGTGGAGTATATTAGATCGTTTGCACCTATTGTCTTGTTTTTTAAATAGGTGGATGCACCAAATATAAAGAGGAAATATTTGAATGTTGTTTGTTTGTACTGAATAGCATTTCGATGGTTTCCTCTATGATTTTAAAAAGTGTTAAATAAATGTAACTGCGATAAAAAACCGACTTCAAAGTTAAAATGTAAAAAATAATAAAAAAAATATATTAATTTTAAGTAGAGGTCGGTCGTTAATCGAAATTTTACCATAACAAATTTTAATATATTGTTGATAAAAGCGCCATCTTCATTTCTCAAAACCGACTGCTTTGTTTTTAATGCGCCATCTGTGATCTTTTATCGTTCTCATCAATGTACTTGTATGTGTGTGTCAAATGCTTGGTAGTGGGTATAATGTTTTATTTATTGATTTAATGTATTTTATTAACATTATTAGATATAAATAACTCAAAAACCACCAATCGGATCATGATAAACCAATATGGGACTACCTCAGAATTGTCTCTTAATTTATAAAATCATATCAGCAATAAACTAAAAAGTATTAAACTATAAATAGCTACGTTAAAAAACTAATCAGTAAATAGCACATATAAATACTTGGTAGTTTATCTATACATTAATATATGATGCCAAAACTTTGGACCTCTTTTTACGAAAATTGCGCGGATGGAGGAGCATACAATTTGGCACAATTATGGTTTATGTGTAGAAGTGCAGAACGCTAATATATTTCAATAATAATGTTTATTACGTATAGCAAATCAGTAAATAAAACATTACCCACACTACCATGCATTTGACACACACAAATAAATATATTGATAATAACGATAACAGATCACAGATGACGCCCTAAAAAGTTTGGAATCAAAGTAGTTGGTCGTGAAAAATGAAGATAGAGTTCTTATCAGCAAGATATTAAAATTTATTATGGCCGAATTTTGACCAACGGGCGGCTACTAGTTTTGTTAAAAATGTGAGATTATTTCCAATCTGAAATCTTGTTTTGTTAAATGGTAAAGTAAAAATATTGAAATTCGTAAAACCCTATTTAACTTTTAAGTTGCAATTTTTTGATATAACTATTTATAATTACATAAATAAAGTATTTCTTAATCTTTAGGACGTTATTGGCATTAAAAAGTATACATGAGTATAACCAGTTAATCACAATACAAGAAGACAGTTTAATTATGGTAGCGACACCGTCATTTTTTGTACCTTTTTCGTGTTACAATTACAAAGACGAGAATTTTGATATGATCATATTTTATTTATTCATCAAATATAACGCAAGATTAAAAGTTTCATACACACTTTCATCGTCTATTTAAGCCCATTGGTGATTTAATTTTGGAAATTATTTAAACACGTAAGTCACAATTAATTTTTATTTCATTTTCAAGAAATTTTATGTAATGTATCAAAATAATAAAAAGTTTCACACAAACTTTTAGAACCTATTAACTTCTTTGGGTTTGAATTATGAAACATCCTTCCTCAGTGGAAGCCTACATCATAAGATAAATTTTACTTACTTTCTCTCTTTCTTATCGTCTATAACCGTCTCATTAATAAGCACGGAGTAAAGAACCTTAGTTCTTCTTGGTATTATAATCTTTATTACAATGTTATATATATATCATACTATATATCTATTATTTTTGTTTTGCTGTGATTCATAACCCAAAGTAATAAGGATTACTTAGGGTTATGAAAAATAAATGTCAGCCGATTCTCAGACCTACTCAGTATGCTCACAAAATTTCATGAGAATTGGTCAATCCGTTTCGGAGGAGTATGGTAACATTGTGACACTGAATTTTATATACAAAATAATATCAACGTTATTTTACTCCTACCTTGCTAGTCATGTTTTGTGATAAGACTGTATCGCATAGCAAAAAAGACTATGACACCAGGTTGAACCTTGGAGTACTTTACTCCGTGTTTATTAATAAGACGGTTAGGGTTTCGCATATGCGTTGACACATAAGTCCATAAGTTAAGAATTTTGAACCGACTGCAAAACAAGAGGAGGTTTTTAATTCGACTGTATGTTTATTGTATGTTTGTAACGCAATTACTCGGCCTATAGCCCACAGATTTTGATGTTCATTTTAGAAAAATAGATCATAAGTGTGAGGTAGTCCTATATTGGTTTATCTTGATCCGATTAGTCGTTTCTGAGTAATTTATATTTAATGGTGCAGATATTTTCCCGTATCTTGGCGATCTCATCAATGATAAGGTAACTCAAAAACGACTTGTGGGATGTTGATAAAATTATGTAGGACCATTTCGGAACCATCTGCTTATCTTTTGATATAAAAAAATACAATGATTTGGCGATAAGGCCGCCTTTGTGTATCTTATAATTTAAGTTTTATTTGATGTATTTGTAATTTATCTGTATTTGGTGCACAATAAAGAGTTATTGTATTGTATTGTAATGAAATAGTTGGAGACAGTATGTGCAGTTTTACCACTTTTAATTACATGTAGATAATAATATTAAACATGTTACTTACATAACACAAATATTGGTGAAGATAAATCACCAATCGCAGCTTCCAGAAATTCCGTAGCCAGATAAAAGATATACCAATTAGAAAAACTCTTGAGTACGCCAAAAACTCCACCTAGAGTACCAGTTATGACGGTGGCAGTTTTTCTTCCGACTCTGAAAATAAATCGCATGATATTGTAAGCCTTTTAATGTAAGCTGATATCATAAAGCGAGAACCAATGATTTTATCATGTGGCTACGCTGTAGTTATAAAATAAAACCACGAACTTTTAAACTGTACGGTAGTACGATTCCTATCTGACTTGGCGATTGTGTGAAATTATAAAGGTTTGGTTATAGATGTATCTAGGCAGTCATTCAAGTGTCGCGATCTCACTCCGCGATCTCTGCAACTCTGCCCCAATAAGTCGTACAACAGAGATGAAGTGGGTATTATCTGGAGGCAACACCGTCAGCCTTCGACGTTAAGATGAGTGGATGCCTCACCAACCATAATAAGCTTGAAGGACGTGCTGAGGAATGTAAACTATCAAACAGGCACGTGGAATGTAAAATGTACGATGGAAGACAACATACAATCATGAAAAGCTTGAAGGTCTGTTGAGGAATGTAAACTATCAAACAGGCACATGGAATGATAAAAGATAAATGTAAGCGATGATGAATTAATATTAAATGAAGTAATGCCTTGACTAATTGTGTGAGACTATGCGAAAAAGTTGTGATCCTGTTAAACTTTCCAGTGATGGAATGGTCTCGTGTTCTAGGGTACCATAGAGATATCCCACTAGCGCAGGAGGAAATTTTATCATCTCGATTATCATCTGATGTGCAAAACTACTGTATGTTACCAGGAACGTATTCATTTATGAATCACGCGAGTTTTCTATGCTTTTATGAACTCATCATCAACTACCAAGGATTTTCTAGACATGGTTGAAGCAAAGTGGGAGTATTACTTAATATATGAATCTACTTGCACTGTTTCACTTAATACATTTTAATCTCCTACATTTATAAAATTAGCAAACCGGTTTCGCTTTTATAACATAGAAAAGGCTTAATTGAGGCTAATCACTAAATAGTATGAAACAAAGGCGCTTACTATGTCCCTATGTTCCTTTTTTTGCTTACATCTTTAAAACTACTCACCGGATTTTGATGCGGTTTTTTAAATAGATAAAGTTATTGAAGAGATGTATATTTCATAACCGTGCGAAGCATGGACGAGCCGCTAGCATACTATATTAAAACAAAGTTTTTAATATGTACTGCCATTAACTGCATCTTGATTGTTCAAATTTTTTTTCATACATTTGAATATGTCATATTATTTTGTAAAATAATTTAGAAACTTACATAATTATTTCCAAAGTTCCAAAAAAGTTTCCAAAACCAACGTGTTTGTATAAAAAGAACAATTAATGTGATAGAAGCCAAACATGTCTCCTGGAATAGTGTACAATACATTTGGCACACCTACCCTCAAAAGATATCTATGGAACTTGGATTTTGATAACAAAATGGACATAGTATAAATTAGACTGAAATAGGGTAAGATACAGAAAAAGTGTATCAATCTTAATTCATTAGAAGCTTATGTCGAAATGACAAACTAAAAGATCGCAATAATCTTTTAACAACTAGTTTCAGCGCAGTAAAACTTATTAAAAAACCGACTGCAATTTTATTACCTCGTTGTGATATGATTACTCCGAGATAGTTTAACAAATTCTGACTTGAGCTTCTGGAATTATATACTTAATAATGCATAAAAATGTTAATAATCGATATAGGGAACTTATGAAGAATGTTGTCGTAACGATATCTAAACATAAGGCGGATATACTTCTGATATTCATATGTCTGTATCGTGGCAAACGTACTAGACAGTCTGCTTTAATCAACATATTGAGAAATAAACGACTACTACACGACTACACGCTCATTTTGGAATTATACCCGATCTTTCAACTGTATTTACAATCCTATGCTTGAAGCAGATTGTATGATTCTGTACCGATATAGAAACGCCTATATAAGTGTGCTTTTTCAACTATGGTAGAATAAACTGCACTAGACCTTCTTTTGTGATAATCTTTAGATATTGGTATAACCAGCACATAAATTTCGCAAAATGGTCTGATTCTTTTATATTAAATTGAGTGGCAAGTCAGGGTGGCTCGACTTCTTGTAGGTTATTAAATTTTTACACGAATGATCTAGTCGAGGAACTCAGCAAGTCAAAAATTGGCTCCTCCAAAAATGTAGAATAAGTAATGTCAGCCCCGCTGACGATATAATGCTGTTCAATCCCTCATTAAGTGGTCTCAGGAAAAAGTTGTCTATGTTTTTCATACACTCAAACCTTATTGTCACAGGTCAAAGAAAAGACAAAAGGTAGAAAAGAAAAGTGCAATAATGGTTTTGGGGCTAAAGGAAGAAATTACTTATCAATGCCAGTAGTTACTCTTTATGGTAAGGAATTTGGCATCTTAAATAAAATGAAGATTACTTTGCCAAATTTAATAATAATATCGCCAGTCATTTACACAAATAGCCTGTGTGTTATGGAAATATATGACGCCAATAAATTCACATGCAGCACAATTATCTAGGACTTTGATGTATTTGGAGAGGTTCTGCTATGTTTACACTGACCATTTAAGGCGATCATTAGAAAGAGGTGTGCATTACTACTGAGCTGTTCATAAGTTACTGCTAACAGCAACCTGAAAGTTACTGTGGATAGATGGGACTCGCCGAATATTAAGCATTGGTTGACACTACACAGTACACACTGATGTCCGTCGAGTGAGAATTTTAAAATAGAAGCTGGTCACTAACGCTTTCGTAAAAAATATAGAATTTTGTATAAAATTATTGCGATTTGCAATAAAACAAATTGGTAAGTTATTTGGCTTATTGTGTAAATTGTGTTTTTAATCATGTTGTTATACCTATCTGAGATTGGTCCAACTAGTAAAAGACCACACATGTAGCCAAAGCCGTGAATAGTTCCCACCATTGTCCTCTTCCAGTCTTGACATGCAAGGTCAAACTAGAACAAGAATATTTTATGCAATAACATTGTTTTTGTTTAAAAAAACATTATACCGATCTCGATGGTATCTATAACAGAAGCAGCCACAATATAAGCTGTTGTAATTGAGACTTTAGTTAGTGATACAAAACGTTCTAAAACTCACAAACATATTGTGATTCTGTTTGTTTGTCTGGCTGTTCTAAAAGCACTGAATAAATTATTGAATTTGATACAAAGGTTGCAGTGGAATGTGCCTAAGTCAGCGGCAAAATCATATTATACTTATCACTAACAAGACCACTAACGGTAGAGTTTCGTGCAGCAAATTGCTGCTGCCCGGAAAGTGATTCATCGCTTTATCTATATGCTGCCATAATGACTCTGTCATGTTTCGGCTGAAGGGTAAGGGTAGCCGATACACTTGCACAACAGGCCTATCTCGGCCATAAGACAGCGACGCACCTGAGGTTACTATAGTGTAGTCCACAGTTATCTCTTACCATCATGAAAGATTTTTGTTTATTTACTGATCTTTCACATCAAAAAAAAATATTAAAAATGATTGAACTTGATGAACTTTAAAGAAAATTATTGTTAACCCTCTATAACTTACCGGTCTCTTTCACAGAGCCTTGTGATGTTAGAAACAGAAATCACGAAGCGATTTTTACTCGCGCCCGCGGCGGTCGCGGTTTTGCGATTTTATTTCATTTCAAAGTTCACGTGACGGGTAATTTTTGCGGTCCCGCAACCACCGCGGTTGAAATAATCGCCCGCAAAATTGGCGGTTGATGATCGCTCGGCCGGCGGTTGCGTTTAAATAATCAGTACAAATAGTACAAAATGGTCGCCCGCCAAGCGATCGCATAGCGCGCGGTCGCAAACCGCCGAGGCGGCGGGAGATAGCCGCCCGCACGATTGACGGGCAGATGACCGCTGCTGCGCGAACCACAATTAACCGCAGGCGCTGCGGGTGAAAATTGCGCCGTAAAATGTGATCTCACTTCTTGCATATAAATCTACATTCTACGGAATCTTCGGGCCCGCAAACGCCGCGGTCGCGGGTAAATACCGCGCCGCGAGTTCTTAGTCTTAATTAACAAAGTCAAAATGAAGAGAGGTCAGAAAATAAAAGAGAGTAAGCAATATTTGAAAATGATATCTAATTTTAGTTATGAGTGTAACCTCCAGTAGTGATATAGCTTCATGGGATGAACTTGACCATGATTCTTACTGGCAGATGTTAGCCGCTGACCATTTGCTGTTTCTTATTTTAAACTGACATTGTGAACATACAAATAATTTCATTTCATCATTAAATTCATTATAACAAGGATGGATTCATCCAAAATACGGCCGTTAAAAAAACTATAACATTATGGAGATCAGTATCGGTTACCTATCAGCCCTTAGGTTTCAGAAGAATATAGAAGCAAATTATGGCAGTTTCTTTTTTCCGCTGCGGGTTGGTTCATAAATACCATTGTTTGCGATTACAACTAAACCGTTTAATTGAGATAAGTTTCTTAGGTAATAAATAAATATTAATAAATACAAAAACGATAAAGAACTTACTTCAGCTACAAAACTGTCTTGGTTATCATAAATCCATTCTGTACAGGACTCGTTTGATTTTAAAGTGCAATAAGTTTGACTGGTATTCTGAGTAACACATCTGGAAATTTAAATTAGCTATCAATTTAGCGACTTTTGACTATCTCGAGAGATAAATCGGGTAGTCACTCAATTCATATCACTGAATATTCAAGAGGCTCGAGTTCGACTATTTAGTTCGGCACGCAAGCATTTGAATGATGAACATGTGCCTTTATTTCTAGACCTGTATGTCTATTCAATTCATTCTGTAGATGTGTAAGTGTTTCTACATTTTCTGTCAGTACATCATCTTTGCATCATTCTGGTTGTTCTTTAAGTTTGATCCTGAAGTTCTTTATATTATTTTCGTTACCTAATACTCATTTTATAAATACTAGCCAACTCGGCGAACTCTGTTTACTCTTTGCTCATACTCACTTTTTGGCGTGAATTGCGGTCATGGTACAGAAAGATTGAAAGAAGTCTAAAAGTGCTAAAAAAGTGGTCTGCCTTTATTAGCAGTCCAAAATTATTTTTAAACTACTTTTACTATACAATTAGAATTCAATGTTGTACAATTTAATTGTAAGTATAAATGTAGTTTCGAGTTAGTGATTTGTCTACGAATATCTTAAATAAAACACAGCAAAATTTCAGTTTTTTAACTTTCTTAAAACGATAGCGACAAATTAAGATACCATTAAGAGAAAAAGTAGTCACAGTTCGTTTCGTTACATTTCCCTATTTATAAATGAGTAAGTATATATATAGCACTAAGAGAGTAAGTAAGTTAACAGTTGCAATTTCATTCGGTAGGTAAAACCTATTATTGTCCTTTTGGAGTTGATATTCGGAAAATAATGTTTGAACTCGGAATTGTAGCCATATGAATATCAAATTTTATCAAAATTGGCTCACCAGCTTAGCAGTGGAAGAGCGAAAGAAAAAGAGAGACAAACTTTTATATTTAATATAACATTATAATATTAATATTAATTAGTATGGATATTTTAATGTACTATTTAACATGTCAATCATATATAGTAGATAAAATTAAAACCTAAAATATATTATAAGAGGTTTAATACATATAAACTTGATAAAAAGAGTACAAGTTGGTTAGTGGGAACGGCCGAAGGGGGAAGGCGCGCTTTTCGAGGGTTCTATCCAATCTCTAATATTAAAGAAGAAGGACTAATGTGAAAAAATTAAATTAATTATTGCAATATGTGATATTGAATAAATATTACTCAGTGATGTGGACATGTGATTCTGTAAATAAAATATACAAGTGTAAGTCAGTAAGGAAAATTGGAGATTTCTGTGTTTGTGACTGCAATTTCAGATTTTGAATTCAGGTTCAGAAAACTGAGACCTGAATAAAAAATAAGATTAAAGACGTAACCAACAAGTGAAACAAATGATTAAGATATTCGTTTATATAATTTACAACGGGCACAAGAGATAGAGGGAAAACATGAGAATAATAAAAATAAAGCATACAGAGTCGTGGAAGTTTTAGCGCCATCGTGAAAGATGATTTTAATATTCAGCATTTTAATTTTATGATTTGTATGTAAATAATCGGAAATCAAGGATATACAATTAAAGAAATTGGAACGGAGAAATATAACTTAAAAACTGAAGGATTTAAATAACCCCTGAACTTAATAAAGGAAATGGTTATTAAGAAAGGGAGAAACGAGATAATAAGAAGCTTAAGAAGTGAATTGTTTAAAAATAACAAGAAAAAATATTTATTAACACGAAAGTCGCGGCAGCATGGCCAAAAGGGTTTAGCCAGTGCCAGAAAGGGACAAATTAACTTTAAAAAAGTACAAATTGTCGCGCTATAACACAGCCGTCAAACAATATTGATCAGGGGGGTTACCTTAGGCTCTTAAAACAGTATTATTTCAATAATACTAATTGTCATCGGAGAAAAACAACCTTATGACGTATATCATAAAGTTGCTTATAAAGACGGACATTTAGCAAGATGGAAATAATACTGTTAAAAGCGTTCATGGTAGGGCCCCTGGGGGGTTACCATAAGCTCTTAAAACAGTGTTATTTCAATAATACTAAATGTCATCGGAGAAAGACAACCTTATGACGTATGCCATAAAGTTGCTTATAAAACCGAACATTTATCAAGATGGAAATAATACTGCTATAAGCGTTCATGGTAGGGCCCCTGAGGTTACTAGCGTCCTGTATAGGTATATTATTATACTCTTTGTTACTAGCGTTCTGAAATCAAATAGTTTACGATTTAGACTTACTATAGTATTTTTCATAATAACTAAATAATACAAAACAAATAATGTAAGAATGCTTTCTAGTAATAACTAAAAAATAATTAATAAAATATTTTTAAGAACTGTTTCTTTAGCCCAAATGTTATTGCTAAAATAACATCTGAACATGTTAAATAGTTTCCACGTTGTTCTTGTTCTCTACGCAACCGCTTCTCCGCGCTGTCCACGTGTGACCACGCGGACGGGCGGGTGGTGAACCGCGCGAATCGTCGTAGATGAAGTACTTTTATAGAAGTTCCATTAAGAGTTCTGTTATATGAGTTCGTATAAATGAACGATACCAATAAGTATTTTTTTTTCTTTAACGCCAAAAAAAGACTACATTGCTGCTACCACTTCAGTGTCCATTTTTGCCTGTATCTGCGATCAAACTGGTGAAAACCTTGTTAAATTCAACCGCGGGTCCAGGCGCGTATACCGCCTTACCGCGTGGGGTACTGCTACAAAATCCGCTTTTTCAGCTACGCCCGATACGGCGGTGAGCGGTACGGTACGATAATCGGCCATAACTTGTATCTACATGAAGACTAAATAAAAATATTGTTACATTACCTCCTATTAAAAGTATCTAACTTACAATACCTGGCACAAGGAAATTGAATATTCATGTGAGAGCTAATGTGCGTTCAAATTTAATAAATATTTATAACGTTTAATAATAGATCCAGTTTTCGTAAAAATATCCAACTTGTTCTGTTATTTTTATTACTTCAATAAATGTTTGAGCATCATATTCCATTGTAAAATGAAACGAGGCTTAAATGTCGTATTGTGTTAAAATATTTTTTTTTCTACGTTTATGCCCAAGCATATAATAATAACGATATTACTATTACATTTTTAATGAAATTTGTTTAAAACTTGCAATTCCCGAAATTTTTTTTTATACTTTTCATTATCATGACTTGGAACACTTTCTACATCCGCTTCATCTCTTTTTAGTTAATTATGATATCACTATTTCGATCAAATCACAGCACCTTTATACCTTGCCAACATGTATTCGGTTTCAGTGCCAAAACTTAATGATTTATACGCTATGGAAAAGTGATGGTAATTTGTCACAGTTTCTTTTGTTATTACATTCTGATTTTGGCGTGGCAGAACCTTTGTTCTAGTGATATTTAATTTCTAGTCATTAGCTGGTATTGTTATTGTATAACACTGGTATAGTTACAACAAAATAACGACGATATTACTCTTTTATTTTTCTAGCCCTGACATTAAATAACTTTTTTTTAGCAACTACGTAGAAATTACTGTCTTCGGCTAGTCATGTGCGCCCTAGTTGTGCCTGTGTCTACCTCTTCTGTGATATGGGCGTGAAGATACTTACCTTACTTTCTAACTATTTATAAAGTAGCTGAGTTTAATGTTACTATTATTATTTATTCTTTATTGTACAACATAAACACAAACATAATGTGCAGAACAAAAATATTATAAAAAATGTACAAATGGCGGTCTTATCGCTTAAAGCAATCTCTACCAGACAACCAGGATGAGTTTGTGTATTAGGTAAACGGTATTATTATAAGGATTTTTCTTACTTACTCACGATATATCCAGGCTGTGTACAATGATTTATTGATGTATGTGTAAAGATCTTTTGTATAATTGAATGGACCTTTTTCTTACTAAAATACATTATGATCAGTAACTTTAGTTGCTTTAAAATGACATTCATCAATCCAGAAAACAGGTATTTAATTTTTTTTCAGTCCTGTGTTACTGTTTAACGGTTTGATCAGCCTGTAACTACGTCTCTAAACACAATCAAACCATAATAAAATACATCTATTGTATGAATTGCAGTTTTACGTATATTCTTTTATCAATAACTAATAACTACGATGTCCATGTCTTGATCATGCAGTAATAATAAAATAGTATTGAAGTATATTAAAGAAAGGTAAAAGTGATTGTCAAAAACTGTTTATATTATTATTTGCACCAAATTCTGGAGATAAAAATATAAATTCTATGAATTACCTGTACTTGACTTCTTCAAATGCAAAAATGAAATTTCCGTTATGCATAGTATTGGTCATATAGCCGAAAAATATCAGTAACAGCAACTGAATATGATATTTTTGATTTAGTTTGAACTTATTTAAAATGTCGTCTAAGTTTTCTTTCTGACCAAGCATTTTCTTAAGTACTTTTTATACAGAAGGCTTTACATAGATTAAAATATTTCTGTTAATAAAACAAATATCTTAAACGTCCAATCTCCGACGATAGCCATATATGAGTATCATTGAAAATAGTGTAACGAATACACCGTAGAAAATTATTCCAAACGTTACAAAATTTACGAATAATAATTACTTAATAATTTAAGTTTCTTGAGATAACTGCTGAATAGGGTTGTCAGCCTAGTTTTTTTCAGCCACATACAATAAATAATATATTGACCAATACATTCCAATATTTCTGTATTTTCAGCATACCAAGTTGTGAAAATTAGTTAATACTGCGAGTGTTGTGTCTGTTATTTCTAAACTACAAAATATATGGCTTAAATATAGCGATTTTTATTTGTTTCCAAATTTAAAAAAAGAGCTAAGGGGAAGGAAATTTTTCGACGGTAACGAAGTGAAGAAGGCAACTTGGAGGAAAAGAGGATGGTTTAGAAAAATTAATTCACAGATCGAATAAATGTATTAGACTTAAGGATGATTTATATTGAAAAGAAAAATAAATTTATTGTCATATTTTATTAACAACCCATTCATTCCGCGAACTTTTGGATCACCCTGCGTAGTGTATTTGATGCTCTGCAAATATTTCTTCTTACTGTAGAGCTCAAAGTCAATGAGCAAATGTTTCATGGTAAAACACTCGGAGTCTGTATCATTACAAAATGCTAAACTGTATCTAAAAACTAGGTATTATAATAGTTCTAGCTTTTCTACTGCCACATTATATTACATATTCTTATTTTTTAAGGATAAATAAATTTAAAACTCAGTTTCTCACAGTACTAACTGCGTCCCGGATAAAATTCAGTGTAATATTGATGTTTGTATGAATAAATGCTTTGATAAAACTGCACTAGGCAAAGTGATTGTTCCTTAAGCTTGCAATAAATTCCCTGTGAATAGATTAAGATGAGTAATATATTACTACCGTTTATTTTCAAGCAATTTTATTAATCAGTAATTTATTAAGGCAGTCATAAATGTTTAAGTGGAAACAGATTCTCAAATAACACACTTGCGTTATTCTAATACAGATCCCATTATTTCTGTAAAATTAATAATATTTTAAAAAAACTTTACTCCCACTGTTTCCAGTTTGTATTTCCATGGAAATACTGGGATCCACCGGTTTTAAGTTCTGCAATATTGAGTAAAATTTCAATTACATATTGCACACAAGTATCGCCGTTAAACGGGTTATTTGTAGAAAAATAGTACTATTAACAAAAGAAGTACTGTTTTAGCATTAGACTCAGTAAGGGACGAACATACATGTAACTCTTTTTTACTCATTAATTTGTAGACTGCGGTTTACAAAAACAACTGTAAAACATTTAAATTAAATGAAAAAAAAATGATTAAACGATTCCGAAAAGACGATTCAACATTTTAGTGTCAAAGTTTTGTCAACTGGCATTTTTAAAACCATTGTTGAAAGAAAGAGGAGAATATTAGCGCCACCAAGTGGAGATTTTATTGATAACTAAACTTCCCAAAAAAGTCTAAGTTGTATTGGCTGTCAATGCCGTGAAAATCACAGACTAGTAAGAGAACTAAAGAAAATTATATATTGATGTCAACCGTTCAAGATTTTGGATACATTTTCCTAAAATTATATCTTAAATGATAACAGTGCCTCTAATAATAAAAAGCTGTTGTATATGCTGTAAAAAATTCAGTGGAAAATTTAGACACGATTAATTATAAAATATGAAGTATAAAATTTAAATTGTGCTAAAGTCAATGTCAAAATGCTTTAAAATTCTTGATGGTAAAAAATTTAAACTGTGACGTCTTTATTTTGGATGATAAAATATGTAATATTAAAGAAAAGATTTAAAGTAATAAATGACTTTAAATTAAACAGTGTTGTCATGTACATATTATAGCAGATAATAATAATAATAATTTTATGATATTGAAATAATTTTATTTCAATATTTTTCAGGAACATAATTTGATACCTTGTTTAATAATTTAATAACAATCGACTTAAAATAAAATTATGATAAAAAAATCCAAAGCACCGGAGATCCACTAGACTGTTTAAATGAAAATTATGGCTTATATTGAAAGAAAAAGTAAAAAAACTTTATTTCCGTGTTGATCCGGGCGCCTTTGCAGAACAGAACATCTGCCTTCCTACCAGGCAGCTCGTAAAAGGCGAACATAGGCTTACCGTCACTATTACAGTATACTACATGTAGTGCCAGCGGTTGCGGTGGCAGAGGCAAAGTCTGTGGCAAAATCCGTAGCGGTGCGTTAGTGATGTCGTTGACGGTAGCGGTAGTGGTGGCGGTAGTAGTAGTTAGTAGTAAAAGGTTGTCATCTACTTAGCTTGATACGCAGTCGCGATTCTATACTTATGCTATTCAATTCAAATTATATGGCGATTAAAGTTAAAAGTTAAAGTTATGGTGCTCACAAACTAGTTGGAGATGCTTTTTATGAGGCGGACATCTGGATTAACAGTGTCATTTTAGTTTTTTTATGATATTGGAAGGCCAAGGTTTAGATGGTAATCGAGATGATTCTTGGCTACACTACAGGTCTTGTTGGAAGTTCATTGAATATTTTTATTTTTAAGATTATTTTAAATTTCTCTGTGATTTATTAATTTTGATTTACGAGATAACAGATGGATTTGATTACTTTCCAGAATAATTTCTATGGGTATTATTTAATATTTATTCTTGTTGACTGTAACAAATTATAAAGTTTTATAGAACTAATATTCGGGGTTGACGGTAGAGAAATAAGCTGCATCCTATGCCTACCCAATTGTAGAATAATACTGGACTACAGTCATTTTGGTGCCCTTAGATTTTATACCTGTTTTGGGTATATTTCGTGAGCTGATACGAGAAATCTAGTCACTTTTTCCTAAACCCAGAAAAAAGTTAAAATGAGAACAGTAGATAAACTGGAGCTGTCAGCTGACATTTAGTAGCAACAATGTAAGTAATGCTACCTATATTATCGACTACAGATGCAACCAGAACTGCACCAAACCAAAAATTTGTGTCTGTAGCTCAGTGTAATTTGCGTTTACCAAAAATAGGTATGTAGATATCTACTTAATATTGCGTGGTTATTTCTGTGACGAAAGTTTATCAAAATATCCACAAAATATTCAAATCAAATCAAATCAAAATCTTTATTTGCTATAGCAGGGATTGAACATTTGGTAGTGTTGATAAAAATAAAGTTATGGCCTTTAAACCTGCTCAACCAAGAACTGGCATGCAAATATTATGTTTAATTTAGTTAAGATTGACATACATAAAAAACTACAATTTAATCACAATTTACAAATTCAATTTCGGTGATTAAAAGCTTTCTGATATAACCATAATTATACAAATTTTATTTTACTGTCCTATATTTACTAAGTTCTTAGTCATAAGTCATCATTTTGTCAAAAATATAATATATGTATAATTATCATTAGATTATATTAGACCTGATAGGTATGTCATATAAATATTAGATCGTCTTGTTGGTCGGGGGGTTAACGTAGACCTGACACCACTGATCGCATTCGAGGCTCGTATTTGATTTCCGCCAGGGCAGAAATTTGTGTGATGTACATCCTAGAGTACAATCGTTAATTTTCAAACACGTGTAACGTTCGAGGACACGCAGATTGCTGAGAAACAACGACCTAAACGAGGCTGGCTGATCAGCGCTGTACGATTTTGCGGCACGTGTAAAATATATACGGTTTTCGTAGACAATATTGTCCCATTTCGATAATTTACTATATTTTCTTTATATGGCTAAAAGTTGTACTATATTTTTTATGATATTAGAAGATAAACAAGCTGACGGTTTCTTGATGTTATTAAATTCACGCCGCCTAGAGATAACAAAGGTGGTAATGGTGCGTTGCCAACCTAAGGCGGGGGATGTTAGGTCTCGAGCAAAAGTAAGTTTACCGGCTACCTTACCTTCCGAACCGGAATACGTCATGAAGTTATGGCGGCAGGAATAGGTAAGACGGTGGTACCAAACCGGGCAAGTTGTTGCTAAACTCGACCTCGTAGTCAGAAGTCACGTTGTTAGTGACGGTAAGCCTATGCTCGCCTCTTACGAGATACCTGGCAAGAAAGGCAGATGGTCTATTCTACTAAGAACCAACATTAATAATACAATTTATAAGACCAGGGGGCTGATTCCGTATTTTTAGTGAGGATCACTACGTAAAATGTACGTCAAATAGTTGTCAAATGACGTATTTTATATTTGCTATCTCTTGCAACCAACAGAAATTAAATTGAGATAGCAAATATAAAACACGTCATTTGACAGTTTTTGTGTACATTTTACCCAGTGATAATCACAAAAAAGATTCTAAATAGCCCCGCAGAGCCCTTACCATCAGTTAAATTGACCTTTACCTTGACTTGGTATAGATTACGTTCAGTAAGTAACGTATCGAAATCTATGACAATTTTGATCTAAAAACGTGATTCTTTTAGTTATCAACAGAGGCGCTGTTCGAAGTTTTTAAACAAATAATTTACAGAGACGGTAGCGAGTATAGTAAACTTGACACGCCGTAAACTCATGGTAAAAACTCTGTCAAGTTTACTATACTCACTACGGTCTCTATAAATTATTTGTATGATAACCTTAAACAGCGCCTCTATTGGTAACTCAGAGAAACACATTTTTAGACCCTTTTGGTTGTCAGAGATTTCGAAACGTAACTTACCGAGATTAATCTATAGCAACTTGTGATATCTCAGATCTATTTCTGTCTCAAACATCCTCTTTTTACATTACGACTTACGGTTACGTATTTCTACTAATATTCTTTTATACGAATATTCTACTGAAATACTAAACGGATTAAGAGATTTAAAAATTGCACTTGACTCCACATCTGCTCCATGTAATGCTATTATAGCAACTTAGTTATATTATGGGCAAAATTAAATTCCAATCTGCGCGAAATTGTCAAAATACAATGCATACCTATGTCATATTATAACAACTACAGATAGCAAATTCAAATGTATGTTTTTTTCGATTGGTTGTATTATGTATGTAGGTACCCGAAAAATACTTGATACGTCAAGTAACCCGAATCGATCATAGTATAAGAAGATAATGATAATGGACCAAAAGATAATGGACCTTTCAATGGATATCTTCGTTTATGTTTTGTCAGATTTGCGTAGATAGGCCTGTAGTGTTACTCTTAAATTTCGATTTATGCAAAATTAGAAATTGGCGTCGAGTTTGTAATTTTAAGTAATCTTAAACACAATACTGGCGAATTATTAACATTTAGTTAATAGTTAACAATAAATTATTTTATTGGACTCATTGAATTCATTTGCAACTGAATGTTTATAATCCGTTAGTAGGTACTGTATTCAAAAGTACCTTAAATAACATACACGATTTCAATTTCCAAATCGCTTGATATCGAGATTCAAGAGTAACTCTACTGACGTCGATTATAGCAACTACAATAATCAAGATGATGAAGAAATACCAGTAGTGAACTAGGTACATAATGTTAATTTTTAGCTGTTTTTAACATCGTCATCCTTATCATTGTTTATATTGTTATATTTGATTGTTCATTGCTTCCACAGTTACTTTTGATAACCTGTTTAGTTAAATGTGCGACACATAATATATAAAGCCACGGAAAAAAATCGGTTTGTAACATGTACGCTCATGATTCTACGAAAAAGGAGGCGTAGTAGTACTATTTAAATGCGCTTCGGCTATATTCGTCAAGCTTTGTAAATCGTGTATATTAAAGATTTCTATATATAGTTGTTATTACATAATAAATCATTTCACTTAAATTTAGATATGATCAGCCAATTTAAAAATAAAAGTATAAAGTGTAAAAAGAGTAAAAAGTTAAAAGCTAATAACTATTGTGAGATCGAAGACAAGAAAAAGTGCTATGTACACACAGTTGTGTTATTACTCCACGATACTAGTTGCACCAATGATACTCATGACCACACATTTAAAATATACTCCCTCTTATGACCTTTCCATAAGGTCATCCTGCGACACACGTCACTGTGAGAAATAGTCTTTAAATTTATGGTATGCGCACACAAGGTGTCAGCTTTCGGGTTACAAGTTCGGTGTCTCGTTTTTGGCCGAATGTATGATCTTCAACATATTACACGTTTTATTTACTGACAAAATACGTGTTTAGAAATGTGGGTAGATTTGACGATCAATTTACATTTATTCATCCTTTACATTTGTTTCGTTATTTCCAAAAAAACTAACACTTTTTGGGTTATTTCGTTTGAATTTTTTAATTTTGGGTTGACAAAATATAAGAATCAGATACAATTTTGTTTGTGTTTTGAACACTGGGAAGTTTTTAAACAATTTCGTCAAGTATAGTAAACACATTTGCTATACATCTTTCAAATTTTTACTTTTATTTACTAAAATATATACAAATTTCATATAATACTACAATAGTTTATCAAACGTTTCTTCATTGAAATTTTCTTCTAAATCATTTGATTTCCCAACCGCCTCTGCCTGGCGAACTGTATCTGGTAACGAATCATCACCAACATCAGGCATGAAGAAGGTGACCAGTCCCGCGAGGAGTGAAACCATCCCGAATATAAAAGCCGGTAGACCAGACCAATACTGTATCTGAAACACAGACTTATAATAAGATACGCAATCTCAATTCCATGTCGAGTGTTGCTGGTCAAAGGGTAAATATATTTCGCACGGTTTCCGTTAATGACTAGAGGTTTGGGCAATGACTTACTTTGTGGTTTAGGAAGTAGAAGGAGTGACATTTGAACAGCATTTCAACCTTTGGCTTTATTATTTGCTATTGCGTACAGATGTTGGGTTTCTCAGTGTTTTGTATCGCATTTATTATGGGGTATGCTCTGAGCAGGTATTTGGTTTGAATCCCGATTTGAGACATCGCATCAGAGTTTAAAGTATCACACCCATCCCCTTGACGCGTGTTGGTCCGAATTTATTGCGGAAGGTATTTCTTACATCGTTCAATACTTTTTTGGAACTAGTTACCAAAGACAGTATTTTCAAACGCATACAACTTAGGAACTATCAGGAACAGAGCGTACTTATTTGTTAAAGGCCAACAGCACATCCCTAATACTCCTGGTGCTGTCCGTGATTGCAATGTCCGTGAGTGGCAAACTTTTCATCAGGTGACAAACAAAAAAAATTACGTAAATCGGTTCAGAAATTTCGCAGAAATCGGTATACATACCTTTAAATTGAGAACTTCCTCGTTTTTGTGAACTCAGTCAAAAACGCTACAAGCTAGCAAACGTTGATCAAGTCAATATGTTTAAACATGTTATTAAATTTACTCTGGTATCTATTTAAGTATTTCTATGTATTAGTATCGTTGACTAACACCCATAGTACAAGCATATAATTTTCTCACTTTAGAATTAGATTCAATTTATGTAACTTGCGTTGAATGCAATAATAGTGTTAGATTTTCGCCATCTGACTTCTTCTTTTAACTGACTTCTAAAAAGGATTTTCTTATATTTTTGTGTATGTTAATTAATTTCTACGTCATTTCTGAAACACTTTTATTTTTTTTGTTTGATAAAGCGTCCTTTCGAAGTGGTTCTACTGCGATCAAATCTGGATTTGATCAATTCAAGGTAAATCAAGGAAAACAAATCAAGGTAACTCTAAGAAAATCAAGTTAACTCTAAGAAAATCAAGTTTTGTTCATAGATTGCAGTTTTGCAAAATTATTTCAAATAATTTTCGTTCGTATGATTAGGACTAGACTAGTTTTTCCCGTGTTAGTCCAGGTCCACTGAGTAGAATAGACAATCTGCCTCTCTGCCAGGCAGCTCATAAGAGGTGAGTACTGGTTAAACCATAGATCACTAACAAGATAAATGGTGGTAGAGTACTTTGCTAGAACTTACCTGGGTATGTCTATTTCTGCCAGCATAATTACTATGTCATGTTTCTACACGGAAGCTAGGGTTTCTGGTGGACTTGCACAGTTATAGGCCAAACATCCCGGCTGCAGGATAGCGACGCACCTATAGCATCTGTGGTGTCTGTAGGCCACGATTATCTCTTACCATCGGGAGAATCGGATCCTTGTTCGCTGACCTTTAACATAAAAAAGTTACCAATAAAGGTGTCTGTGGAGCCAGTAGTGAGCCAATCCTTCCAAGCGACGAGCACAAAGCCTGCATAGAGTTTCTGCTGTTCGTTGGGAACATCTCCGATGTGTACAAATATGTTATCGTGAAGTATAACGATGTCAACACGTTACCAATCATAAATACCACAACGGAAAGCCATGGAAAATCTGAAATTCAATAAATAAAAAACTGTACTGTATAAAACATGTCTTAAGTGATATTAATAAAATACTGTCGCCGGAAATTAGTCCGATGTTGGACATGGCTTTTCGAGATCGTTCGATTTTCGCACTAGCTAATAAAATTAATAATTAAGCGCTAACACCTCCAAAAACCAATAGTTGAATCTTAATAAAACTAATTTGGGACCACCTCGGAATCTTTTTGAAATTAACCATCAAAATTTGTTGGCTATTAGTCAAGTAGTTGCATAACAAACATACAAAAAAATCGTGTAGTCGAATGAGAACCTTTTCTTTTTTAGAGTCAACTAAAACGGTTTTTTTCAATTTCATATTAACATTTCCCGGAATTGCATAAGTGTCAGTTTGGCGATAAGTTTGCAACCTATCACATTATGGGACTCCATTGTATCCAGTCATAGTATTTCTTGTTGCACCGCTGCCTATTTCTATTGCAACACAAGTATGAAGATTACTTAGTATTAAATTATTACGAACCGTTATTCGAGAGATTAGCACATACACATATCGTTGAGGGCATCAATTTCTAAAGGTGCTACAGTACTATTTTAAAAATTGTTGTAAAGGACCAAGCGGAGTTTGTATAAAACGTGGTGAAGAGTAATATGAAACCTGCTGTAGCAGCCTTCTCTTATTCTTTGAGCATTAAAGTATTTTCTATTTATGGTAGGGGAGCAGGAGATGAAAAATTTACAGTAATTAAAGCGTCAGGAAGACCTAGTGGATTCTGTAGATTAGATGGTGGAACGAAACCTGCTGTAGCTGCGTAATGCTCTTACAGTGTTATATCCCAATGTGGGCACACAATACGTTCACTAAAAGGTTTTTTCACTACGTTTTTCCAATTTTCTAATAAAAAAAATGTTGGTCGGGATTGGAAATGTGCCCGGTTGGCGATAGGCTTGCCACCTATCACATTGTGGGACTTAGTGTCTTCGGCTAGCCGTGGGTGCCCTGGTTGTGCCTCTGCCTACCTCTTCGGGGATATGGGCGTGAAGATACTTTTATACGATATTTGGTTCTTAAAGAAAGAAGAAAATGGTTTTTTATGTAAGAGTTCAGCGAACAAGCAGAAGGTTTACCTGATGGTAAGAAATATTCGTGGCTTATAGACCGATAGTGGCCGGGATGTTAGCGCAATTGTGCTAAAACTTATTAATGGACTAAATCACCACAATTAATAAAATAAAACTTTAATTAAAGAGTAACTTAGAACTAAAAACTTGAATAGGTTATTTTATGCAACTATATGATATTTGATGATAAATGTCTCTTACCAGAGACCAATGTCGCCTAAACACAATGTTGATAGTACCTACAGGTGGGCCGCTGCGCCATAGTCGAGTTCTTAGGCCTAATGTTGAAGTTTAGAAACATTTCCAAACACCGCTATTATGGCGCCAGGAGTAGGTAATCCCTATCCAAACACTCCACAATGGGTGACCTAGTTGCTTATGATACTTTTATCTCATATATACCTCGCCAGATCAGCAAAACAAGAAGGCAAATGGTATATGTCTAGAGCACCGACATGGGGAAAATAATGACGCATACTAACCTAATGGAATCAAAGGTTGAGCCATGCAAAACACGGCTGCACTAAAAAAACAAAATAAAAACGGTTTCTTTCTTTTAAATTTTTTCAAGATGTACATAGACGATAATATTACTGGTATTTCACAGCAGGCTAAAAGTATGTAATTCAAATATTTATTGCCAGCTAGAGCCACAGAGTTAATTCTCATTCCATAAGATACGAATGTAGCCGTGATCCACCAAATAACACATATAAAAAACCTGTTTCTTAACAACCTCGACTGTAATGTAAGTATTAATCCTTTATTATTTGATTCATTTTCTTCCGGTTCACAAATTAAGCTTTGTAAATCAATTGTTTCAAGTTTAATTCTATTGGTTTTTGCTATTTTTTCTAAAACGGAAAAAGCTGCGTCTTTCTTTTCTTTATTTAACAGCCACCTCGGACTCTCGTCTAGTAAAAATGAGTATAATATGAAAAACAATGCTGGTATATATAGAACTCTTAAAAATATCCTCATATGTGGTACTAGCCAAGCAATTAAGGCGAACAACATTCTGCCTAAGCAAAAACCAATTGTGCTAAATGATACAAACGAACTCCTCTTTTCTGCCGACACGAACTCGACACCTGGAAAAAAACAATACTTTTTTTTAATGGAATAAGCTAACACGCGACTCTTGGTTGTACGAAATAACCTAGCCTGGAGTAGACTCGAATTAATCAACTTTAAAGAAATTGGCGATTATGTAACAAAAACAATCATATCATATGGAAGAAAGTATCATTGCCCATTTAATCAAACGTAGTGCAACGAATGCTCAAAGCTTTTTAATTAAATTAATTTAAAAGTTAATTTAACGGTAATTTAAAATCTCATTCTAAACTAACTAAAATGCATTCAAAAGAGTTTTTGGCTTCTAATAAAAAAAATATTTGATGTTTCTTTTTACAAATGCTCTAATTTTTACAAATAGACTTGCCATAAATAAACTTTCCACACTGACCTAAAAATATAATAATAGGAAACACATACACTGTAATAAAAAGAAAATATCTTAAAAGAAAGAAAACAGAAGAATTGTCAAGACAATTCGCACAACTCCCAATACAATTACCACTGTTCATGAAGAAATAAACAGTTTGCATATGTTCCAGTGAGATCAATGATTTCAATTAGAAAAAAAAGACGTGTTGCACTCAGGAAATATCAACAGAAGTGAAAACTTAAAAATATTTGGAGAATAATTTTGCACGAATCGCTTTAATCATCAGTATGAAAGTACTTGTGCTTAATCGGACATTTTTGGGTTCGCACTGAAATCGTACAATCCTTAAAATGTCCTAGTACACCTTATTATGACTATAAGTACCTACCCATTAGCACTCTGTGCTAAACCATGAAACTTCATTGCGCTACCTACTAGTACGGCCACTTCATAATTTACTTCGACCAGTTAAAATAATATTACTTTTGAGATAAAATATGATGAAATATTAATTTTTCCAAACTTGTACATAATTCAATTCAGTGTAATATAATATCGATTTTCCTTGTACTATTATTTTCTTTGTTAAACTTACAACTTTTTCGAAAACAGCTAAACTTCTTCACAATGTAGTACTGTAATTTCTATTAACTGAGAAACTATAATATACCTACAAATTAAAAGATGTTTTACCAAACTAATATCTATTTTATCTACCACAAACTATTTTTTCACGATTGTTTTACACTCAATCGTACTGGTATTATCCCTCTTCGAAAACATCTAAGCAATACAAAAACAATAATGAATTTACGTTTTATTTTAGATCTCGCGCCGTCTTATTTGCACATGCGCAGTGCGCTGTTTAGAAGGTTTCACCCATTCCAAAAAAGTGCGGAACGCCGATAAAGAAATTTTTACTTCAAATATAAGAAAACCTAAGTTTGTTAAATCTTGTCGCGATTAACTATTTCACATAAAGGGTGCATAATTTTCCAAATAAGTTTATTCGTCCTTACAAATATCTACAACTTGAGGTAAGACATCGGTTAATTAAATAAGTTTATCACGTGAATTAAAAGTTCACAAAATTCTTTTTATAACTGTGGAAATTGAAATACTCTTTTCAACCGACGAAAAAAGGAGGAGGTTCTCAATTCGACCCGTGTGTTTTTTTTTTGTATGTATGTTACTCGATTATTCCGGTGCTTATGAACGGATTTTCAAAATTCGTTTTTTTAATTGAAAGCCTAAACTCCCGCGGTGGACCCATTATAATTTGGTCCAGGTCTACATTAGCTTTTCTGAGAAAACCATATATGTTCCAAATTTGAAGTCGGTTTTTTGCAGTTTTCCTGCGTTTAAATTATAATGGTCATCGCCTCTGTGGTCTAGCGGTCCGAGTGTTGGAATTGACTGCATGAGGTCTCGGGTTCGAATTACGGGTCGGCCCACAAAATTGGATTTTTCCAATTTTCTAACAAAAAAAATGTTTGTCGGGATTGAAAATGTGCCCGGATGGCGATAGGCTTGCCACCTATCACATTATGGGACTTATTGTCTTCGGCTAGTCGTGGGTGCTCTGGTTGTGCCTCTGCCTACCGCCTACCTCTTCCGGGATATGGGCGTGAAGATACTTTGTTTTCTTTTTAAATTATAATGACTGTGGAAATTGAAACACGATTGAATACATTTGGCTCGGCACAAAAAAATTGTAAACTCTCACAATAAAACACAATTTTTGACGTCTTTAAAATGATAAAATTAATTAATTACATCAGTTTCTGTTGAAGATTGTTGCACTTAAAAAAAATGTAGATATATAAGAGAACAGATATTAAGATTGCAACCTAAACAAAAGCTTGTGAAAAACATTACTCACCTAGCACGTACAACGGAGAAGTTAAATCACCAATAGCAGCTTCCAAAAATTCCAAAATGCCATAAATCATATACCCATTGGAGAAACTTCGAAGTGTTCCAATAACTCCCCCTATAGTACCAGTTATAACTATAACCGTTTTTCTTCCAATTCTAAAGTACACAATAAAATAAGAATTAAGAAATTTTATATAAAAACTAGGCGACTCGGCGATAACTTTGGATCACTTGACATTATAAACTGCTAAGTTGACAAACTGCTAAGATGCTTTTTCCCATTTTTCTCTGAAATTTATCCGGTTTCTTTGGAAAATTATAAAATTGTATATAAATAGCTATTACCTTTGGCCATGAGCACACATCAATAGACAAATCTAAATAATCTAACTTGATCAAATAGCGAACTAGCTCTTCAGATAACTGAAGACTATAGATATTATAATTGTTTATGGGTGAGTTAAGCCTAATTTTAAGCTTTAGTTATCTACGCCTACCGGCTAATCTTTCTACAGACTAGATATTTATTTAAAAATTAGACTTTTCAAATTTCTTTTACGGACTAGATTAAATTTGAATATATCTACCAACTTTTCAACTACCATGCATTTAAATCTCGTTGCGGATCCAATGTAAGTAATGAGGTTTAATTTGTTTCCTGAACATTTTACTCGTATGGCGACATTTGATATGCAAATTAAGGTGTCGATGTGTCATTCGTTATTATCTAAGACCTATCAGTCTCGCTACGCCATTACATTTTTAATTTTATACAATGAGCTATAATTAGCAAGTTAGTAACTATTTTGTCACCAAAATATTCCTAAAAACGTCGACAATATTTTCATATTCATTTCAATTGTACTTCGCAATTAGTTACTTCCTTTTTATTTTTTTATTAACGTGCTGACTGCTACCCCATAAAGCTACCGCTCCTATTACTCAATCTCGAGGCTGCTCGTAAATAATATAATGTCCATAAAATAGCTTACACGTCTGAGAAGGGCATACGTAACGTTTTATCACAAAATCTAACATGCAGTTAACGGCTAGTTATTTTATAATTTAGAAGCGCACATTCATGTAATATTTACCTGTCTGAAATTGGGCCAATTAATAATATACCAAACATGTATCCCAAGCCGTGAATAGTCCCAATAGTAGTCCTCTTCCAGTCTTGACATGCTATATCAAACTAAAACACAAATTTAGTCATTTTGTGTTCATAAGTTGCATTTGGCAAGTCACACAACGCAACGTACAATCGGATTTTATTGGTTACTTGAATCAACAAACAATATGCGTCCAAGAAGCTCCCCGTAAACTTTGCGCCAACTCTTTGACCCAATTTGTAAAAAGTTTTTGCAGTTTAAAGTTGCAATTGCAGCCTAAAACTAAAGACAACTTACACAACATGCTTCGAAGTAAGCAAACTAATAAAAATGTACAAATGGTAAACAAACTTTTTAAAGCTTGTATCACTCAAAACGCTAAAATAAGTTTCAACTACCACAAAATGGGTCAAACTACACAGAAGACACTAAGCCCCACAATGTGATAGGTGGTAAACTTTTCAACAACAGAGCACAACCCCAGTCAATGTTATTTTTATAAAAAATTAAAAATACACATTGTTCCATGGTGTTTTCTCTTATTTTTCTCGGATTTTTGCGTAAAACAGATCATCGAATTCTCTGCCAATCAGCTCATAAAAAGAGAGCACAGTTTTGTATGTGGCATTACCATCGTGACCTCTGTCGCAGTGTGATTTACAACAACTTGCCCGAATAGGAGTTGATCGCGTTAGCTATTCTTGCCGTCATAATGGAGTATTGTTTTGGCCCAGAGGGAAGAGTAGCCGGTAGACATGCATAACGGTTATTGGATGGAGTCTAGCCACAGGTCAGCGAATACTTCAATTCAGCTTAGTCAATGTTATAAAAAGACAGTGTTTGTAAGAAAATATATGGTGGCTGTTACTTCAGCCTGAATAAACTATGCACGAACAGTTGAAATACAGATACAGTGTTGGAAAAGTGTTAGTAAACGACAAATTAATGCTATTGAGGGTATGCAAAAATTGATCGAGATTCAGCAGATGGAAGAAATTCGTCACATTAATATTTTTTTGACGACGGTTCTTGCGACAAGACTGAAATTTTGTAGTACTTCACCTCGGCGGTTTAGTAGTCCGGTGCTGGAGGTTAATCTTCCCTTTTTGTCTTTCTTTCTTTAGTGATGACTGAAGATTATTAGGTGAATTGTACATCAGGTAATTGTGATATGAGGTGTTTTGTATTTTATATCTCCAGTGTATTCTGTTGGTCATTGGAGACAGCAAATACTAATCACGTCATTTGACAGCTATTGGATGTACACTTTACCCAGTGATCACTACTAAAAAGATACGCAAGCAGGCCAATGGACTCGACGCCGCGCCGTGAGGTTTTGGTTTCAGTCCTCAACAAAAAGGAAATGTGTTTTTTCAATTTTCTATTATATCAATTTTGCTCAGTACTAGTTGTTAACGGTCAAAGAAGGGTTTGACACCTATCCCATCATCATTTTTTTTCGTTTTCGGGAATACGAATGTGAAGACACTTTAGGAAAATTTACGAGTTAAAACTCTTTCAAATTAAAAAAAAGACTTATTTAATCTAGCAATTTTAATTTAGTTGTGGAACGAGATAGTATGAAAACGAAATAAATATTCCTTATACCTAATTATGTTCTGACGTATTGAATTTTACGATAAAACAAATTTATTTAAATAAGGATAAGTTTCGGATATGTTTATATCCTTTTAAAATTTCACTACGATTTGGATTTTTTTCTCGTGTTGGTCCAGCTCCGTAAAGTAGAATCGACCATCTGCATTTCCACCAGACAGTTTGTAAGGGTCGTGCACAGACAAATAGACAAATACATAAGTCATTACCAAAAAGACCACTAGTGGTAGAGTGCTATGCAGCACTTGTCCGAAAAGGGATTTACCGCCTTTTCCTGCCGCCATAATGACTGTGTCAAGTTCTTGTCTTAAGGGTATGAAAGTCGACATATTTACACAATAGGACTTCCGTTCCGAAATCAGAGCGACCTGTAACATCTACGGTGTTACAGTAGGCCTCAGTCCTCTCATATCATAGAAGAACCATGTGCTTGTTCGCTGACTACTTTTTTGTTAATCAGCCACGACAAAGGAGGGGTGTTATAGATTTGACGTTTACGTACATATAAGTAACGTATTTGTGTGCGGACATACCGTGGCATCGTAACTCCTAAACGAATGGACCAATGTCGATGCGAATGTTTTTGAAAGCTGACTTGATCAAAATGACTTTCAAGACTAACTTTTTTGACAAAAGAGATTTCCAACATATAATTTTGTTACTGTTTATTTTAAAAAAAGGTTAACAGCAACAAATTCCAGCTTCAGACTGACACACACACAGACACGACAAAATTTTAACACCCCTCGTTTTCCGTCGGGAGGGAAAGAATATCAAAGACGTTTACTAGTTGTATTTCAAAGGATATTTTACGAATTTCTAGTGAGACAGCCGCTCGTTTGTGGAGGACCCACGACTTTCTTCTTGCTTTCTCTCCCCTAAATCCAAATCTGCTAATACCTTCTCTTCTTGCATGAAATCAATTTCTTAAAATAATGTATGATTATTATCACTCTGTTTATCAGTTATTCTGGGAAAGTCAAAGGATGGAAAGATAACTACGACTTACTTCAGCTACAAAACTTTCCGGTTTATCATAAATCCACTCTGCACATGTTTCATTTGTTTGCAATGTGCAATATATTTGACTGGTGTTCTGAGAAATGCACCTACAAATGAAAAGAATTATATACCGAACATCCCTTCTTATCAATAATTTAAACATTTTATAATGTTATTTTTATGTAGCCACCGACAAAAAGGAGGGTGTAAATAAGTTTAGCGTGTCTGCTTGTGTGTTTGTGCATGTGTGCGTGCGTGTGTGTGTGTGTGTGTGTAGAGAGAGAGAGAGAGAGAGAGAGAGAGATTTCATTTATATTACTCCATTGTATATAACTCCCTCGTGGTCATTATAAAACATGTACGAGTATGGCTCTCATTAAAAGACTCATAGTGCGTTGTGACAATTACACAAAAATCATTGCGCGTTATAGCAATAAAGAAAATCCACGACAAAAAACTTCAGCTTACTTAACTTAAGATGCACCTTTCATCATCATCATCATCATCAGCAGCAGGAGGACGTCCACCGCTGGACATACGCCTCCCCCAAAGAGCGCCACAAGTCCCGGTCACCAGCCGCTTGTAACCAGAGACTCCCCGCGATTTTGACCAGGTCATCAGTCCACCGGGTGGGAGGTCGTCCAACACTACGTACTCCGGTGCGGGGCCGCCACTCGAGAACCTTTCTTCCCCAGCGGTTGTCGGTTCTGTGAGCAATGTGGCCTGCCCATTCATCAGCATCAGCTTGCTAACTCTCTGAACTATGTCTGCTACTCTCGTTCTCTTGCGGATGCACCTTTATTCTACTAATATTGTAAGTAAGCTACTTTGTAAGTATAGATGAATTTTTTTTTAAACTTTTACGGAAAAACTACATCAACGATTTAGATGAAGCTTTGCAGGAATATAGTTTTTACATCAAATTTTAAAAAGAAAACACGATATGAAAAATACACTTTAGCACGCGAACGAAGACGCGAGTGGAAACTATACATAGATTTAACTTAAGTGTTAAGAATTATCGTTAATTTATTCGTGTATGTTATAAATAGAAATAAACAAAAAGAAATCGGTTTATTCACGAAGACCATACACGCGTGACGCATCTAACACTAAAATCTAACACCAGATCGAAATGCGGCCACAACTGAAAAGATTCAGCAAAAGAAACTAAGCGCAGCTTGTCTTTTCTACCTGGTTTTATACAAACAGAAAATAAATACAATAAACATTATTATTTATAAGATATCGGTATGAAAGACAATAAATCTAAATCACTTTTTCCGCTAAATATTCACTAATGGTATAGTAACATTTTTATGTAACTTCAATTTGATACAATTCTTAAAATTCGTTTAATGGAAGGTGTTTCATATATTCAGGAAATTTATTGGAAACATGGCAATTAGCACTCAAATACGAAGACCAAACAAAAAATTATAAAATGCGTTTGAAAAAATTACAAAAACGCAGGAAGCAATTAATATGCTCGTGATATCAAACTCAGACGATGATAGCAATACGAACTAGAAATTATTTTAATGTACAGTAGACAGTAGCATATCCGACGAGCTTCGTGCTGTTTCACTTTAAAAACTAATACGAGTTTGGCAGAGAGTATCAGATGCCAAATGTCACCATCCTTATAGACCTTCCGAACTTCCTCCACATTCATTACTTTTTAACACAGACGTGTATTAAGTACAATTGTTATTTAACACCTCTAATATAAGTAAAACTTGGGGTTAAATCAATATGTGTAATTTGTCCAGGGAATTCGGTAACTAGTTACATCGCTTCATCACAAAAAATGGGTGTCTGTTAAAATAAACACTATTTGAAATTGACATTCAACCAAAAACATGTGTTCAATGAGTTTTTAATTTTCTTTAGAGTAGGTATGCAGATACTGTTTAAAAAACAAAACAGTTCTTTTGTCCTTAAAATTCAAACGCACTATAATAATATATTTTTGTTTAAAACCGCCCAGCCCGCCCGTCGCCCGTGATAAATTAAAATGTAAGCTATCCTATCGTTCAAGTTAGGTCAAACTGCACACAGTGTGCAAATTTGATTGTAATCGGTTGTGTAGTTTAGGAGTTCATCGCGGACAAACAACTTGACAAGTAATGTATATAAGACATATAGTTAAAAGTATTACCTGTATTTAACTTCTTCAAACGCAAAAATGTAGTTTGCGTAATACATACCATTCATTATGTAACCAACAATGACCAAAACCATTAACTGCACGTGATACCTTTGATGCAGTTTGAATTTTTGAAGAAGTTCATCTAAATTATCTCTTCTACTAACCATTTTCATTTCTAATTTTCCTTTATTAAAAAAACTTTACACTTTATCAGATCTAAATACTGAAAGAAACATAGTTTTTGATTGACTTATTTTCAGCACATTTTATATGCCATGTCTGTGTGTCACTACTTTATAAACATTGTACATTTTTAAAACACGTGTTTTATTTAAGGCACTGTTGAATTGTGTGGCGAACAAAAACATTATTACCGTGTAATATATGTAAATGGATATGGTATTAGAATTTTGAAAATATAAATACCTATCAATGTTTGACGTCCTTCTCTATGTCGTTCGTTGTATTTGAAGGCCTGTTTATTTCCAATTTAATATATTAAGGGCATGCATTATTAGTAATTCTGTAGATTTATTAATGTTTAAAGGAGATTAAGCTCTCCTTTAAAAACACGATAAGAAATTGAAATAAAATAAACAGCTCGTCTTCCGGTGCTTAAATAATTTTTTCATCATTCTTCCGGATAGGCACCGAAATGCGGTTTTTCTGATATCCTTTTATTCGTTTAAAAGTAAAAATATACATACATACATATCTTCACGCCAAGTCCCTTACGGGGTAGGCAGGGAGTATCGAGTGCAAGATTTCACGATCCTGACAAACCTGTCTGGCTTCCTTTACATTCATTACACTTTTTATACAAATACGCTGCTTTAGGACACTCTTGACACCACCCCCGGATAAAGTGAGTCTAGCTCTTAGACTCAAAACCTCGATTTGAAATAGCTTACCCAACGCTCCTTTCGCACTATTCCCTGCACACACTCTTCTCTCTATATCCGCGGTGTACCTTCAATCTCTGCTAAAGCACATCCAAGATATACAATTTCATTCACTTGCTCCAATACTGAATCATCAATTAGAACTCTTACATCCGTTCTGGCTTCGTCTCTTTTAAACATCATAACATTAGTTTTCGTAAACCCCTTTCTTTGCAATTAGTTTTCACAATTGTGATCAGTGTCTGAAGCTCAGATGGTGTAGATCATGAAAGTACAGCATCATTTACATAAAGCAAGCAGTTCACCATTTGATCACCCATACGCATTCCCACATTCATAGACCTTAACTTTTGAAGACATTTGTCTAAATACAAAATAAACAAGCGTGCCGACAACACACAGCCTTGCTTGACGCCAATGTTGACATCAAACTAAGGCGAAGTGTTGTCGTCCACCCGCACACATACTTTACAATCTAAGTACATAGACTGCAAAGCATGCAGCAAATACTCGTCGATACCATAATCTGGCAAAATGTCCCAAAGTTCCTTATGTACAACCCTGTCAAACGCTTTTTCGAGACCCACAAAACCGCAGAAAATCTTCTGACCCACAGCCAGATGCTTCTCTACAATGTTACGGAGTGAAAACACGTGATTGTAAAGGAAGCATCATATCATATCATCTGTGCAAGTTTAGTAATCTTGCTATCTAGCGCATAATACAACAACAGCGAGTACGGATGCTATTGAGGTGGAATAGGTAAGTCGCCTGCAATGCTTAATGCGTTATTAAGTCTCATAAAAGAGTAACGAAATAATTATATGTGTAGTATAAATTATGTACTTAACTTATAAACACTATATATGTTATTGATACGTCGCAATGTTATGGATGTTGAATTATTGTCACCTGTGCAAGTTACTAACAAGTCTGCAAGTTTTTTTTGTGCTTAACTTCTTCAAATGCAAATATGTTACTGCTATACATGACCGTATTGGCTTGAGACACATAACCGGCTAGTAAATAGTATTTGTACTGTTGGAAAAAATTACCAAAATGTGTATGTGGTACCTTTGATTCCTACCTTTTGATACCTTTGATAGTAAGTTTGAATTTACTGAAAATCGCACTAAATCCTGACTTTTAGCACTCATTTTTTATTTCTTTCTATTTTCTGTGTTTATTTTTATATTAACACCAAGATTTAAATAGACGTTTTTTATTGAAATAACATTTTTGAAAGACTTGTTATTGCTTATACCAATGTGAAACTTTCATTACTTAAACATTATGCTTTAAGGATAACTGTGAAACAAATGTTCTACGATATTAAAAACCGGACAAGGACTATATGTATCAGAATATTTTCATTTAAATATTCGAATTAGATGGAAGAAAATTTAAATAAATTGAAGATGACATACCAAGAAGTCCCCGCCCCCGTGTTGGTCCGAGCTCCTTTGCAGAAAAGACCATCTGTCTCCATGACAGGCAGCTCGTAAAAGGCAAGCTTAGGCTTACGGTCACTAATACCGTGACATCTGACTAGGTGGTAGAGTTTCGCAGCAACTCAACTGGATAGGTAAACTTAAGTTTTTGTGCTCTTGGATTGAAACAAGAATAAAAAAAGTGAAATTCACGTCACTATACATAAACAAACTCAAGTCAGAAAAAGAAACAAATAATTAATTAATCTTTTATATAAACTTTCGTGTCACAATATTCATTCCCGTACTCCTCCGAAACGGCTTGACAGATTCTCATGAAATTTTATGAGCATATTGAGTAGATCTGAGAATCGGCCAACATCTTTTTTTTATAACCCTAAGTGATGAGGGTCAATTACAGCAAGAAAAGCAGAATAACGTCTGCAGGGTCAGCTAGTTTATATATAAATAACTAGCTCTCATATTATTTTTTCCATGTGTAAAATAAATATCACGTGTATCACAACATGTCACATGTGCCACGTGTCACAAAATATCGCATTAATAATATCTAATAGGATTTAGTTCCGTTATATATTCTAATTTTGGTTGTGCTTCTGCCTACCTTTCAAAACATTTGCTATCGTTGCTAAAACTCAACGTTTGGCATTGTGCAATTAAGTTTATTATTTTAATATTTTATAACTAATGAAATTTTCAATATTGCTTTCATATTTTAAATTTAGTGTAACATTATTTTTTAAATTTTTGCTCACATTTTTATTATAAATTAGCTGACTGGACACACGCAGTCCTGCCTTTATTATCATCAAATTTGCAATTGCAGCTATGCAAAGTTTATATTTTCGGAAAACCTTCGAATGTTCTGCATCTTCAGATCAGATAATTATAATTTTTCATTACCAATTTACCATCGGATTCACACATTTTCAACCGACGAAAAAAGGAGGAGGTTCTCAATTCTCAAGGTTCAAGGAGATTTTTTTTGTATGTATGTTACTCGATTTTTCCAGTGTTTGTGGACGGATTTTCAAAATTGTTTTTTTTATTGAAAGCCTATACTCTCGAGGTGGTCTCATTATAATTTGGTCCACTTTATTAGCATTCATGAGAAAACCACATATGTTCCAAATTTGAAGTCGGTTTATTGCAGTTTTACTGCGTTTAAATTATCTAAATATCGGTTACTAGGAACAAGGTATATCATATGTAATTTGTAAGACTAACTTTCATCATAAAAATCGGGACAGGCAAAACTAAATAAAAGCTTGTAAAAAATTCAAAAGATAGAGATGTTTCGAATAGAATGTTCTAGGTTCATAAAATATTGTACATTAGGTGTTATATAATACATATCTCTGGACAAATTACACAAATTGAATCTAACCCCAAAGTAAGCACATCACATGCTTGTGTTATGGGTGTTAGTCAACGATACTAATACATAGAAATTATTTAATATGTACAAGAATAAATTTAATAAACACCCAGACCCGGAAATGCAGACATCTAAACGTTCATCACACAAATGCCTGCCCCCGTCGGGAATCGAATCCGAGCCTCACGGTTGGTCAGCGTACTAAGGTGTGTATGCTAGCCGCTCGACCAAAGAGGCGGTCAAAATAGTATTATCCAATCTTAAAGATATGTAAAATAATGAATCTTTAACATTATTATGCAAACTTTATGAATTTCTTGCAAAATTGTACATGCGGTACTTAAAGATAAATAATGAGCACTGGCTAATCTCGTGTTCCAGTGAAGACTAACGTAGTGATTATAGACTCTTTGCAAAGATCGACAGAAATAGAACGAGTAAGCGAAGCGAGTAAAGGTTTATGCGTTCAAATGAGGCTGAGGTTATTCGTTTATTCGACGACAAACTAATTTTACTTTTGAATCTCAATATAATTCTAATTGGAAATTGGTACCGTATATATACATACACATCTTCACGCCAAGTCCCTTACGGGGTAGGCAGAGAGTATCGAGTTCCAGATCTCACAATCCTGACAAACCTGTCTTGCTTCCTTTACATTCATTACCCTTTTCATGCAAATACGCCGGTTTCCGAGACTCTTGACACTACCCTCGGATAATATCCGATTGATCTGATTGTGAAATGTCAGCCTTGGTCTCCCCGGGTACCTGCATCCATCCACATTCGCAATGTGTAGCTGCTTTGTCAATCTTTCATCTTTCATTCTTTCCACATGACCGAACCAGCGGAGCATGCCCTTTCGCATTTTAACACCGACACTTTCTTTCAACCCCACTCTTTCTCGGATCTCACTGTTACGAATTCCGTAGTGCTCTTATTTCGACCGTATTTATTCTACTTTCATGCTCTTTCTGTCATACCCAACTCTCGCTTCCACACAATAACGTTGGGATACGCACAGAATTATGCAAAGCGAGTCTAGCTTTTTGACTCAAAACCTTACAAACCGTAACCATAAACCGTATATATGTATCATTTTAGATATTTTTGAACACTGTGCTAGCGGATTATTAACTTTAAGTCACAAATAAATTAAACGAATACGATAAAATAATTTACTATTTACTAAACGTTTATAATTCGAAAGTACACAATACTGGAGTATCAAAAGTACTGACACTGAAACATACTTGATTCCAATTTTGCATGAATCGAGTTTCAAGAGTAACCCATTGATCTTTAATAATTGTTTTGTGTATGTTCTTTAAGGGTCCATGCATGCTAAAATACGTCAGCAACATTATGTTTTTTTCATACAAAGCAATCATGGCTCTCGGTGACAAAAATACACAAGATTATCATGAATATGCTTTATAAGACTAGTGTTTCCAAAACACGATTTATTTCACTTTGCTCGATGGAAAAAATCTGAAAGTTAACCCTTTTTTGAAAGCAAAACCCAACTGTCTACTTCAATTATGAAAATATCGACACCAGATTTAACGTGAACATAGATAAGTACTATACCTAAAAGATAAGTGTTTCAATTATTATACTTTTTTTCAAATTACTTTTATAGAGTCATGTAGTTCATGTTACAAATAGTGATTTGTTACTTAAGACGTTTACTTTAGAGCGCAATATTTCAAAGTAATCATGGAGCGGGGGAGTGCGGCAATTGGCTCTTCTGGCTGACTAACTATGGGGCCTTAAGTATTTTTAGTTTATTTAGTAATAAACATAATTCAACGCATAAAGATCTGGAAATCAAGTTTATAGTATTATCGAGTTCAGTAATACACGATTACTCGGCTAATGGTTAACCGAATTTGATGGTTCTTTTCTAGACGATAGCTAGTAATTCCGAGGTGGTACAATATTAATTTTATCGTGATGCGACTAGTGGTTTATTAGTTATTATTTATTGTGTAAACATATTTCGCTTATGTGGATAGACGAAATTTTATGCAATTTTATTTAATAAGGTGTTCTTTGCAGAATTTGATTATAGTAGATATAGAGTAAGCCTTTACACAGCTGATTCCGTGTAAGCAGTGTAACTGTTGTGACGAAAAGTCTTCCAAATGACACAGAATGTGAAAAGCCTAACTAAAGTTACCGTATGGTATGGTCGATTTCCTGAGGATGCCTCGGTGTCGAGGGGAAACGTACGTCGAGTGCGATTTGATTTTCTCTGTGGTGAGTTCTTCGACAAGGAGTGTTGTATTTAGCATAATTGCTAAATGCTAAACATAGGAAGTGGTAAAATTAAAAGGAAATCAAATTATGACTATTAGTGGCCGCCCATTGGTCGAAATTCGACCATAACAAATTTTAATATCTTGTTGACAAGAACGCCATCTTCATTTCTCAAGATCAACTACTTTGTTTCCAAACTTTTTAGTTCACCATCTGTGATCTTTTATCGTTATCACTAATTTATTTGTTTGTGTGTGTCAAATGCATGGTAGTGTGGGTAATATTTTATTTGTTGATATAATGAACTTTATAAGCATTATTATTAAAAATGCACTTGTTCTACACGTCAACTATAAGTGTGCCAAATTTTGTGCTACTTCGTCATCGCGATTTTTGTAAAAAGGGGTCCAAAGTTTTTTCTTCACGTATTAATACATAGATTACGAAATTGTCTTGACGTAAATAACGCTTCTAAAAAAAATGAAGCGCGATAAACGTTAAAAGAAAAAAGTCCTAATATCAATATTTCCATTTAACATCAAATTACTAAAAGATACCAGAAGAGCTGAAACTAAATAAATAGGTAAGTTAAACTAAATACGTGACAAATATATCCAATGGAAACTTCAACTCAGACAAACATTAATATTTAGTCCGTTTTCCATTTCACAGAGCTTTTCCCGTCTCCCGACGCTTATTGTATACCAATAAATACCATTTTTTCCCATTCCGCCGCGCGAGTGATAATCAAAACGTATTGAAACTGAAAACTGGTAAAGTTTGCTCGAAAATGAGAATACGACTGTGGAATTACACCCCGGTGAGCCTTATTTTACTTTTAAAGTGTATTTTACTGGGAAAGTTTTTCTCAATAATAATGTAGGTACATGTGTTTTTATACTAACTCTTTTGGTAATGTATCTGGCAGTTTTGTTATATAACGGCGCTTTAGATTAACACCAAAAGTAAATAATGTAATTGGATAATTACTTGTTTTTATCCAGTCACATAAGCTTTTATCACCTTTATAATTTAAAGCCAACTTGTATTTCTTGCCACCCGAAAATCTGTCATTCTATTTGCCTTCCGCTTCGCATTATCTGGTGGCAAGAAATACAAGTTGCTTTCAAATAATAAAGGTGATAAAGGATAATGTTACTGAATAAAAATATTGGCGAGTACTGACGTCATTGCAGGTGAAAAATAGGTGTACTACAGCACTGGTTATGTCAAAGCTACAACCGAGTCCCTTTCATGGTGGTATTAAAATAGAAGCCTTAGTATTACGAGCTGCTTTACTAATACAATTATCACACTATAACGCCGTTCCCGTTTGCACAAATATTTCGATTTGTCACCGCATTTCAATACAGAGATATTTCAAGGTTCAAATGAGGAAGGTATGTAATGTAATACGTCTACAGTCTATACAGTAGTCTAACTCGGCTTCGTTTTTAACCTCCGACTTAAAAAGAGGGGTGTATGGATTCAGTGATTTCAATTTTGGTTTTTTTGTATTAAAGGTAACTTATGCGCGAGTGTTCTCAGACATAACTTAGACATTCTTAGATATAACTTTTTAAATTATCTTGCTTCGATTTGGTTGTCGGAGAGAAACAGCGTGTAGCGACTATATGTATTGTGCATCGGGCGTCATAGTTCAGTGAATTATCAAAAAATATCATCGGAGGGGACTACAGAGACAACGGACCAGGGTCTCTATAACACGATTGGCGTAGGTTCAGAGAAGTCCAATCTCCATTATTATATATACGTCCTAATCTCTAACACCTTAATCTGTCGTTAAGCTTCCACTGCGCGAGAGAAAGAATTAGACTTCTAGTAAGTTATTGTTATTGTTGATGGGCTCAAACAGTAAATGTTCAATAAAAAAGCATTTGGTTATCAAATTTAATAAAAGTCCATTGTTGACCGCTCACCCGAAGCTTAAAAACAGCTCGATATACTCTATAATTAATTGGTTTTTGCCATACCGAGTGTTAACCTGAACGCATCCTAACAGAGGATCGACGTGGCAGCACTGGGGCGGA
>NJDD01000660.1:208474-219526 GCA_002245505.1 Calephelis nemesis | reverse complement strand
AAAAAAAGTTTATGATTCACAAGATAAAAGGAGGTTATTACAATAGCTGTTATGGAACAAGAGTGATAAAATCTGTAACCATTATTAATTACCACAACTTATTTCTTTGATCTGAGATCACACTAATTGTTTTAACAAATTGAAAAATATGATTGTCATCATTACGTTTTATTTTACAGCTTTTGTAGGCTTGCCACCTTTGACATTGCGAGACTTTGCATTGTCATTGCATGTGATCCCGGATTCGATTCCCGGGTCGGGCAACAAAAAGAAAATTTTGTTTTTCCAATCATGTAATAAAAAAAATGTTGCCTGGGATAGGATATGTGCCCAATTGGCGATAGGCTTACGACCTATCACATTATGGGATATAGTACCTTGGGCTAACCGTGGGTGCCCTGGTTGTGCATCGCATACATCTTCGGGGATAAGAGCGAGAAGCTACTTTTTTGTAGAGTACGTGATACTACTCAGATCGATATATGACAGTAGCAAACACTAACGTTATGTGGACGTCACGTCCTACCCTCCAGACCGGAACATGACAGTCAATTATGGTGGTCGTAATAGGTGAGGCGGTGGATCCCTACCTTGCCAAGTTGCTGCACAGTACTTTCCCACCACTGGTCTTGTTGGTTATGACCAATACTGACTATGCTGGCCTCATATGAGCTACCTGTCTAGTAAGATGATCTATTCTACACGGAGGACCCTCACCAATACGGGTAAACATTATCCTTTCCTATTAATTATTAATATTATAAGTACGAAAATTTGTCTGTTTGTTTGTTACTCCTTCACGCAAATACTGCTGAACCGATTTCGGTGAAATTTGGTACACACATAAAAATGAACTTGGACTAACACATAGGATAGTTTTTATCACGAAACAATGTCCCTATGGGACCACACAACGCCACAGGCTACAGATAGTATTTAACATAGGTACCTTCGTACCTATAAACAATTCATAATAAAAAAACAATTTTAACTTAAGGGTATTACCCGAGAACAGCTATATCCGGATATGTCTCTGGGGAATATTTACTAATAAATTATGCAAGACGTCTGTACGTGCGTATAACTCGGAAGTGCAGTATATTATTAATACTTATAGTTATACTTTAACTGTCTACAGACACATAATTTACATTTTACATGGGGACATTGACTCTCATGGTTATATATTATAGTGTTAAACAAGGATATGTGTGTACATGTGTTTTTTTAGATCGGAAGGAAAACCGACAAACACATTTCCTGATAGTAAAAAATACACGTATGTAGACAACAAAGCTACGTTACCAGGAGTCTGAGGTGTTAAAGCTTTTGCAAGAGTACAAGCAGTCCTCCTATCCAATTTAAAATACAACAGTAGCGAACACTAAAGTTACAGCGACAAGTATCTACAGGTAAGCCGGTAGTGACAATCTGGGTGAGTCATCAGAAATATCTACTAATTTTCACGGTCACAGTGTTAGAGACGAACGGACAGATAATGGCGCTGATTCTGCTGTTTAAAAACTGAATATATTATAGATGCGTGCTATTTTTTTCAAATAGAACGAAAAGAAAAGGGATGGAACATTTTTAGACATCAGCTTAAAGTGACAGCTATTTAAGAGTATATTTAAACAAATGATTAACTCTAAATAGCGTTTATGAATAAGATTTTTTTTAAATATTGCTTAAATTGGTGATTAAAAGTTAAGCAACGTTTATGAATAAGCCTTTAGATTAACATTTGTAGAGACGTGTACAGACTAATCTGATAGCACTAAAAGTGTTTTGTCTCTTTCTGTTATTACTATTAAGTAGATATTTTAGTAAAATTATAAATGTTTTACAAACTATAATAAATTACAAATCAGATGTTGTAAATACAAATAATATAACGCGAAAAGAGCAAAATTCCACACATACGAGTATTTTTTCTATTCGATGGATAGTAACTACATTAGTAAAATATTTATTTTTTTTAAATTGACGAATTTGTGCCTAAAAACTGCAATTTTACAATAACAATTTGAACAACTTACAATAGTTTAGTAAATTTTCAAAAATATGTTTTATGAGTACTACATTGTTGATTTAATTTCCATAGTTTTATTGTAAAAATAACAGTATCCGCGTGGAGTTTAATAAAAAAAACATTTAGTTATTTTACAAATTTTCTGAAATTAAATTAGCATTATTACATTAACTATCTGTCAATGAGTCAATATCGGTCCAGCCATTTAAGAGATCAGACAAAAACAAAAAAAAATTGGTATAAGCATATACCAAAAATGCGTGTCGTAAAAAGTGGTCATTTAACAAAACAAACATACACTCTAATTTTATTTATAAGTAATTTGTTGAAGAATTTTTTCTCAGTGTAAAACTACAAGTGTAGTCATCACAAGTAGGTCTCACACGTGTACGCCGATGTCGTCGGGGGGACAAATTGTTAATGTCCGCTCAATAATGTAATACTCGCATTACTTCGATAAGTGAACGTACTCACAAGTACTGGCCCAAAATAGCATTCATTATTGTATGGGACGAAATAAGTTTCTAAGCAAATTATTTTTTTTATTTTTTTCTAAGGACAGGCTAAGACCTTTGACCCATATTGCCTCTTCTTCCATACGAAAAATATTATGTTTTTTCTTGTTGTTTTTCTATTCAAGACTTTAGTAGCAATTCAGTCATAGGTCTATATAGAAAGTACTTTCAGGGTCTTGGGTAACGGTGGCCATCTCTTTACTCAAGCTCATCTCGTGAGAATTGGCGGTTACAAGGAAATACACGACACATTATTTTCTTCATAACCACTTCACTTGTGCAGTTTTACTGAACAAAAATGTATAAAATAAAAAAGAAGAGAGAAAGAAAGAGAAAAATGTATAAAATGCTACTAAAATTGTCAAATTTCACTTAACATCTACACAAAATTCAGAAATCATGAAAAAATTGCCACCATATTATGTTCTCTTGATGGCGCCAAAACTCCGTTTGTAATATTTTCGTTCACTGGTAATAACGGGACAATTGCATTTTTAGTGTTACCCTCGCAAAGTTGGTTAATGTTTTCAAGTACTCTCGCATCAAATTATAATTTTACACATTTTCTCCCATTTATTCTGGAAAATTTTCTGATAAAAACAATGCTAACCGGCATTGAATATGTTGGTTGTTGCCCGGTTGGCATAGGTTTGCTATCCTATACCGAAGTAGTGTCTTCGGCTAGTCGTGGTTTGTGCTTCTGCTTATTCCTCGGGGATCGGACGCGAAGGTATATGTATACCTTTTTATTTTTTTGATAATTAGTTTTCTCTTTTCTGTAGGGGAGGAAAGTATGATCAGATACAGTGTTCATGTACATATCGTTTGCTTATGAAAAAAATTTTTTTGAACTTTCAGTAATGTATAAAAGATGCTTAAAAGATAGATCCAAAAAGCAAGGTTTGATTAGTGTATTTTCAATTCATATAAAAAATACAAGTGTTGATAGTAAACCGCAATAACTCAGCCAGTTCACTACAATATAGAAAAATAAGGAAAATTATATTTTTTTAATTAAGGGGGAAATATACGCTAAAATACGTCAGCAGTTTACTTTTTTTTCATACAAAGCAATCATGGATCTTGCTGACAAAAATACACAAGATTAACATGAATATGCTTGACTAGACTAGTGTTTCCAAAACACTTCATTTCACATTTCTCGATAGAAAAAAATCAAAAAGTTAGCTCTATTTTGAAAGCTTTATACTTCAATTGTGAAAATATCGACACCAGATTTAACATAAACATAGATAAGTACTATACCTAAAAGATAAGTGTTTCAGTTTTTATACTTTTTTTCAAATTACTTTTATAATGTCAAAAATAGTGATTTGTCGCTTAAGACGTTTACTTTAGAGCACCATTGTTCATAGTAATCATGGAACGGGGGAGCGTGGTGATTGGCTCTTCTGGCTGACTGAGTATGGGGCCTTAACATACTAAATTTGGCTTGTCACAATATGGATTTGTTGTCCTTTGGCCGGGGAATGTTCTAATGTGCATGTCTACTTAGCTAAGTAGCCTACATTTCGGACCAAGACGCAGCAGCAGTCACAGCAGTTAGAGTTATATCGGCAGGAGGATGCGATGCAGTGGATTTGTTCTTTCAAGTTGCAGCATAACACTCGACCACCACTGAACTTGTTGATGATGACCCATTTTACCTATGCTCGTCTCTTAAAACTTGCTAGAGAGATAGGCAGATGTTACATGCTAGGGTACCCCGACCAACACGCAATAGCCTTAAGACTACCCAAAATGTTTACCAGCTCTGGGAATTTTGCGAATAGACGCTGGAGTTTGTACATTATTGGAGGTACCTAAACAAGGTAACCAATAATGTTTCTTGAAATAGAATTATGTAAGGTAAGTATATTCCACGTTTATAAAGTTTGACAAAGCAGATATACAATGCGAATGTGGATGGATGTAGATACCCGGGGAGACCAAGACAGACATTTCACGATCAGATCAATCGGATATTATCCGAGGGTGGTGTCAAGAGTCTCCGAAACCGGCGTGGTTGTATGAAAAGGGCAATGAATGTGAAGGAAGCTAGACAGGTTTGTCAGGATCGTGAGGTCTGGCACTCGATACTCTCTGCCTACCCCGTAAGGGACTTGGCGTGAAGATATGTATGTATGTATAAATATGTACATCTTATTAGATCCAAGAGTATGATGTCCATCATGACGCAAGCCAAGCATTTACGGTCGAATGCAAATCTGGGACACCGCGCACCGGCCGACACTTGACAAACCTCTGATTATAGTGAGCATACAATTTTCCCCACAGACACATTACCATTATTAAAGTTACGCACTGTTCTATGAGTTGGGAAATGGGAAAACTTGGGTAATAAAACTGGTCGTATAACACAAAAACTTCCGACAAAACTATGTAATGTAGGTAAAATCAAGACGTCTCTTCGAAATCGGTTTATCCGTTCATAAGTTATCATACTACAGACAGACATATGTACACACACTCACGTCCTATCGAATCCTCCGGAATCAAAAACTGCGACTAATGCAAGCCAATCCAGACAACACTAACTTATAGGACACTACACTACACCGTCGCCGCCGGTCTCGGCGACGAAGACCTCTGTTGCGCCCGGCGCCTAACGCCGAGCGACGAGCCGCCACTATTCCTCCACCTAATCCACCCAGAAACCAAAACGCAGCACCAAGTCGAGGTACGGTCTCCCGGGAGACAGCCCTTGTTGCTGGCGTTGTAGGGAACAGTCCAATCCATCAAAATAATGATGTCTCGTCCCACAAAGGTCCAGTGAAGTTGTTAAAACCGCGAGGTTGGCAACACATTAGTCAATCAAAAAAAACATACACACAGAGAGACACATTAAACTTATAACACACCCTGTTTACTCAGTTACTACACACGAAACAATAACAACAAACTATAAATAGTAACAATCTATTAATAGCGACGGTGTAAGTTATTACTTTATTATTTCGTTAATTAAAGACAAAACTACCTTATAAGAGATGCTTAATGGGGAAGCAGTTAGTCTTCAAATTATTTTAAAGAGCTGGGGTTAAAACGAGGATGAGGATGTGGAAATAAATTATCTACAAACAGAGGTAAGCAAAGGTGCAACAAGCACACCCACGATTAGCCTTTTTTGTAAGAGATGTGCAAACAAGCTCACGGTTCCCCTGATGGTAAGAGTCCACCGTGACACATAGACATCATAGATACTACTATGTCCAACATTTCTGTCTTCTAAATATTTTGAAATTTTATAATAACCCTTACCGCACAACTTAAAGTTAATACTTTTTTCAAATTTATCAAATAGTAAATATTTAATGTTCGGGAAGTTTATTTGCCCATGAAATAACACCTATTTATGTGGAGACGAAACATATGCACAGCAAGATTGTTTTTATTTCTCGTATTTACAGAATACACAGAATTTGGTCCGGGCTTCTTTGTAGAATAGACCATCTGCCTTCCTCGCCAGGCAGCTCGTAAAAGGCAAGCAAAGGCTCACCGTCACTAACACCGTAAATTCTGACTAGGTGGTAGAGTTTAGCAGCGACTCGCCCGGATTGGTACCACCGCCTTACCTATTCCTGCCGCCATAACGTCATGACGTGTTCCGGTTCGGAGGGTAAGGTAGCCGGTAGACTTACTTTTGCTCGAGGCCTAACATCCAGGCCCCAGGTTAAAAGTCCCCGTTAGAAAATTTATTTTCTTGAACTTTTCCCTGACAAATGTCAAATGACAAGACAAATATTGTGTTTATCACAGCCGAGTTTCCCCAGAGACGAAAGCAAAATAAATATAGGGTGTGTCATGTCATGTCCCGATCCGGAGAGTAGGGTAGCCTTGGACAATAACTGACTTAACACTGCAGCCTCTACAACATCTGTTGTAACTGTTGTTTACAGGTCACGATTATCTCTTCAAGAGAGACGCGTAATTTTCTGATAGTGCTACAAGAAATATCAGAGAGTGGTTAGTAGCTACGACTTAAGAGAACTCTACCACCAAGTCTAACTGCGCCAGAAGAACAATCTAAACTACCAGATTGTTCTTCTAACAAATAGTAATTCTAGGAGTCCAGACAAAGTAAGGATGTTTGACTTTGTGTCCAGTCACAAAATTGTCGTTTTAAAACACAACATTTATATTAGGTTGTTTACAAGAATAATGAGTCAATCTGGCTGGTTTGTCTGGCTGTTTGATTGAATCATTATTCAATCTGGCTGGTTTGTCTGGCAATAAAATTGACTAGCTGGCTACCTACTAGCAAGCAATAAAAGTTCTTAATTTATCTAGATTATTTCCATTCACATTTTTTTTATTCACAATACACATTTTAAATAACACTTTGACCTTCCACAATACACTTTATTTAATAAATTTATACTACACGTAACCCAGCCAGTATCACCATTCAAGTTATTTTGCATTTAAGCCAACCAGTTTCACTATTTGAATTCAAGAAAAACCGGTTGGCTTATTTATTATACATTGAGTTACAAAGTTTATTGTGGAAAAAAAATAAGTGTTATTTAAAAAGTATGTAAACGGAACTTTGCCTAATGCATACTATAAAGGAGTATAAATTCTTATTCACGTTGCGATGGTGACATGACGACAGCCAAAGGAAAACAGTCTGGTATTAAATAGCTCGGGTAAAACAGTCGGTGCATGCAGTGAAAGTCTAGAGGAAAATCCTAGCCAAGCGTGCGTATATACCTTTCACTGATCACTCATTAGTATACTTTTGTGTACTAGATGTTGCATGTGGCTTCGCGTATTCTCCCATGGGAATTCATTTACTCAAGGTTAAAACTATGCCATCCTTTAAGCTCGACTAATTAGCAGTTTGTGGTGGAATTTGATCTGAATCGGTTTAGCGATTTCGGAGTTTGTTGCAAACATACATCATATTATATCTAAGTAAAGACTAAGTGGTATAGTAGTCTTTATGTTATAGGATAGCGAACAAGCAGATGCTTCTCCTAATGGTAAAGGACGACCGTCTAATTCTGTATACACAATGTTTCTCATGCGCTGCTGTCTTGTAACCTGGTATTGGACCTCGTATGGATATCTGCCGGCTACGTTACAAGCGACGGCTAGATAAGAAAAAGCTGTGAAGCCACTGCACAATGCCCTACCACCTAGCTAGGATGAACATACTGATGAAATAATCCAGTAACGACCAGTGGGTGATGGAGCCGTTACACCCCGTAGCTAACAAAAGTTTTGGTAGGTTCCTTTTACGTATCGTTTCCTGCCAACATAACACCCTATGGCTATGGCTGGCTAAAGTCGTGTTTCAAAGCCATTTAACTTAATCTAAACTCTTAACATCCCAGCATCAAATCGGTAACGCACAATTAACAGACCTGATGTCTATGTAAATTTTAAAAATTGTCATTAGGAAATCCACCTGCTTGTTTATCTTCCGATTCCATAAAAAAACCGGTACACTACGCTGTTGCTAGCAGTAGTTTTCTATTTCCTTCAAATCGTTAAACTTGTTTAAAAACCCAGAAACAACAAATTGATTTGCAATGTATAACTGTTGAATTGTTAGTTATCCACAAATATACTATTTAACCTTTAAACCAGTTTTCAATTATAATAAATAGAACATAAATATCATATAGACCCATTTCTGTGTAAAATGGTAATATGTAAACATATTACGTAAGACTTTTAACTTAGTAACAGTGCAGGTTCCGTACAAAGTAAACGTATATTTCTTATTTAATTTTTCTTTTCTGGAACAGGCTATTTCTGTATATTTAACTGAAATAGGTATCTGTAACGTGACAAGTTTTTTTTTGACATAAGCTTTAGCATCAGCTAGTCAATTCTTAATCAACTTGTATTTCAATTTTAAAAGTACTCATTTTTTTAATTTTACTTTTACATTTTTTTTGCTTTAACATTGAATCGTTGAAATAATATTGCCCTAAAACGTCCCAATAACACTGCTAATAAAGATGCTCTCGTTCAGTATATATCTTAAATTAATGGGTGAATTATCCTCGAGTAATCTGTACCTTTTTTTTCTATTGGTAGTCCGGGTCCGCTGAGTCCGCGAAAAAGAAAAACTACCTCTCTGCCAGACAGCTCTTAAGAGGCGAGTTCGGATTATAATATGGGTCATTATCAACAAGACCACTGGTAGTAGAGTCATAGAGCACATTCGTATATGTTTAAGTAGAGAGTTGTACAGTAACTTGCTCGAATCGAGATCCATAGCAGGAGTACATTCCTAAGCCTTCGACCAACAAGGCTATCTAATAAAACAATATAAATGAAAATTAAACTATACATTTAGCATAAGCAAATTTTTTTTTAACTTTTAACTATACGACCTTTTCTAGCCTCTTGCGAGCCACCAGATAGTACCACAGAAAGTCTTTAGGACACACAATATGGATATATGGATACACATTTTGCAGGCATTGAGATGCAAATATACAAAACGGCGGCATTAGAAAACAAACGTCATACCACTATGAGCAATGAAACTTCCCCTGTGTTGGTCCGGGCTCCTTTGTAGAATAGACCATCTGCCTTCCTTGCCAAGCAGCTAGTAAAAGGCGAGCATAGTCTTGCCGTCACTAGCACCGTGACATCTGACTAGGTGGTAGAGTTTAGCAACGACTCGCCCGGATTGGTACCACCGCCTAACCTATTCCTGCCGCCATGACGTCATGACGTGTTCCGTTTCAGAGGACTTAATTGTAGGTATCAAGTTATACCTATTTTTCTTTTTAAAATGTGTCCCAATCATGGTGTAGTAGCCTCTAATTTGTCTAAGACGATGATGAAATCATCATCATGGACTATTAAGGCCAACTAATTTCGTAATTTCAAATCTCTTCACATGTTTTGAGTAACTTGTGTTATATTCCTTTTGTTTCTGTAGTTGATGTTCCTTTCTAAGAACTTTGTTAAGACACTCTTGACATTTAAATGAATGTTGTCAATGCATTTAAAAAAAAAAAAGTATCTTCACGCCCATATCCCCGAAGAGGTAGGCAGAGGTACAACCAGGATACCCACGACTAGCCGAAGATACTAAGTCGCACAATGTGATAGGTGGCAAGCCTATCGCCAACCAGGCACATATCCTATCCCGAGCAACATTTTTTTTTATTTGAAAATTGGAAAAACCCAATTTTATTTTGTTGCCCGACCCGGGATTCGAACCCAGGACCTCATGCAGTCAAGTCCAACAACTGAACCGCTAGACCACAGAGGCGATCAAAAAATTCATTTATAAAAACATGCGTCGAGTTTTGGCGCCATCGAGAGAAAAGATGGTCGAAGTTTTTTCACAGTTATTGAATTTCGTGTTTATATTGAGTGAAATTAGTCAATTTTGGTGGTATTTAGTTCAGTGAAAGTGCACAAATGAAATGATCATGAAGAAATTAGCGCAAGTTGTACTTTGCCGTTGCCGCCAAATCTCACTAGATGAGCTTCAGTAATGAGGCCACCGCTTTACTAAACACCCGACATGACTTTTGTTGACAACTTATGACTAATTTTGAATAATTGAAGCCCGATTTCGGTAAATCGGTTAACTTGATACAAATGTCTACTTGACTAATGGCAATATGCTAACGCGAATGCCAAATACTAAAAAAGAAAGAAACACGCCCCAAAAGTTGGAACAAAACATGAATGTCAGTTGCACCATTGAATATTCCAACTCCACCACCATTCATGATTGTCGTAACAGAATATATCATGCAGATAATATTCTACGCTTACCATTTTATGGTAAACAACCGTCAAAAACAGAGACGCAAAAAAGAATAAATTGAAACTCATTTTTTTAAAGTAATCGCGCGTCGGGTGTTTTAAATAGATAGTTAGGTACGCTAAATTGTTGTGTAGTAAATAATAAAGAACATTAAAATGTATTAGTGTATTCATACATGTACATTACTACTATTTCAATTATGCGCTTCGTTTTTACACTTTTAACACTTTATACTTTTATTTTTAAATTGGCTGACCTATTATTGGCATAATTATATATATGTATATATAATTATGTGTAATAACAACTTTATAAAGATACCTTTAAAATACGAATGTATTTCGATTTCGGATTTCTGAAGCTTGACGAATACAGGTGGAGCGCATAATAAAAAATAGTAATCCCCCCCGTGTCGGTCCGGGCTCCTTTGCAGAATGGACAATTTGCCTTCCTGTGAAGCAGCTCGTAAAAGGAGAGCATAGATTTACCGTCACTTACACCGTGAGATGTGACTAGGTGGTAGAGTTTCGCAGCGACTTACTCGGGTTGGTACCACCGCCTTACCCATTCCTGCCGCCACAACGTCATGACATGTTCCGGTTTCGAGGGTAAGGTAGCCGGTAAACTTCCTTTTGCTCGAGGCCTAACATCCCGACCTCACGTTAGCAACGCACCATTACCACCTTTGGTGTCTTTAGGCGGCGTGAATTTCTTACCATCAGGCTTGTTTGCTT
>NJDD01000660.1:167899-194296 GCA_002245505.1 Calephelis nemesis | reverse complement strand
ACATGTACTAAAAATCATAAGAGAAGATAAAAATTCTAATAATCAAATTAAAATTTATTCTCCAATAGGCGTATACTCACAACAAAATTAAAAGTATTATATTATAAAATTATGTATAAAATTTAAAAAAATATCTTAATGCTCGCATCCCGGAAAAGGTAGGTAGAGGTATATCCAGGGCACCCATAACTAGCCGATGACATTTTCTGAATTGACTGACAAGACCCACAATGTGATAAGTAGTAAACCAACCGCCAATCAGGTACATACCCAATCCTGGCAACGATTTCGGTAAAAAACACATTTATATTGTCCGATGCGGATCGAACCCGAAACTTAAAAAGTCGAGTCCAGCAATCAGTCCGCCAGAGCCCAGATGCAATCAAATAAAAACCAAATGAGGTTTCTTTAAATAGTAATTTGAATAGGAAAGTATTTATAACCATTACTTAGTCAGATCAAACACCAAAGATATAACTGTTAAGATATAATTATCCAAACGAACATATAAAGCTTTAACTACACTTCTGGAAACATCTTCGACAAGATTAAGAACCGACCGTTAGATTGTTACGTGCATATGTTAATGTCTATATTATGCAAATAACATGTTTTATCGATTATAATATATAATCTAATTTTGTAACTGATATTAAATTAATATTACGGTATTATTTTAATCTAAATAAATCACTTTTTATTTGACCGTTGACGTGACAATGGCGTGCCAACGTGTAAACACTGTGAGGTGCCAATATTAACACAAAATAAGTAATATCTTAATACAGAATAAAAAAAGAACAGAAATTACGTACATACCGTAAATATGTAATAACATGACACAAGGGAACAATGTGTCAGGAAGCTTAATACTCCATTAATGAGTTTTTGATGATGATGATGATAAATTAAAAACCAAAAACATTTCTAGTTTTTTCTAAAATAAAAAATAATTAAAGTAGGTAGCGTAACTAGTAAAACTAGCGTGCATGCCTAATTACATTGACCATCCGCTGGGCTCGGGTTCGATTATCGACGAGGGCAGCCATTTGTGTGATAAACATTTAGATGTCTGCATTTCCAGGTCTGGGTGTCTATTAAATTTATTCTGGTATCTATTTAAGTAGATATAAGTAAGTATTGACTAATACCCATAAAACAATCATATAACTTACGTAAGTAAGTTGGGGTTAGATTTAATTCGTCTAACTTGTCCGGGGATATTTATTATTTATTTAGTAAAAAAATTTGGAGCTTTGATATTAATTTTTCCTTTTATCTAAACCATAAATACATTTTTAAATATCCGTTTAGTTTTTATGACGATTCACGAAACCCACGATTTCGAGTTATAAACTTGAGGGCTTCTACTAATAGTTAGTTTACGGTAGATAGAGATAAATTAATTTACGTCCTAAAAAAATTATATTAATAAATAGTCATGTAATTAATACAAAAACCAGTATGTAAATAGTAAATAAATAATTAAAATAACGAATTTGATTAATACCTATTAATATATTTACCCACCACAAGTTGGTAGAATAATATGTTGGAACGCCTAAATAATTTTGTAACATATTTGTAACACTCATATTCCGCAAATAAATATTTTTTCTTTCTTTATTTTCTTTTTTTCTAATAACAATTTTCAAGTATATCAGAATATACTCAAGTTTAATAACAGATGAACGCAAAGTTATGTAATTGAATCTCGTACTGTGAATGGGTTTTCCTTGATAAGCTAAAACATTGGCCATTGGTCGCGTTTCACTTGCTTACCTTGTTACCACTAAATAACTTTGATGTGGGTCGACGAAACTGGAAAACAAATAGCTATTTCATGTCTATGAAAGGGAAATAAGCGGACGGATTTCTTGATGGTAAGAAGTACCGTCGTTTATAGACACTAAATGTTGTACCTAACGATAGCCAATCTTACGCTAAAGATAGTAGATACTAGACTATAGCCTAGACTCTAGCCGCTAGCCGCTAGATTAACAAGCCAATCACATATATTTTAATCAGATAGCGAACAAACGTTTAAAAACATTCTAAACATAGAAAAGAAGAAAAATGTTCCCGTGTTGGTTCGGGCTCCTTGAAGATAGTCAGACCGCTAGTAAGAGGCGAGCAGAAGCTTACTGTCACTAGTACCGTGACATCTGACTAGGTGGTAGAGTTCGGCAACAACTTGCCCGAATTGGTCCCAACGCCTTACCTATTTTCGCCCCCATAACGTCAGTGTTTGCCGTTGACGTGTTCCACTTGGGAGGCTCAGGTAGCTTTAAACTTAATTATCTCGAGGCCTAACATCCCGGCCTCAGGTTGGCAACGCATCATTAACACCTTTGGTGTCTCTAGGTTGCGTTAATTTCTTGCCATCAGGAAATCCGTCTGCTTGTTTGCCTTCCAATAACATTAAAATAAATAAATTACCTGACAGTAAGAAATATATGGATCTGAGATATCCTTCGTGAATTGACTACCTAAAGCTGCGATCTGAAGCATCAAAAGTCAAACTATTAACAGGATGTTAGGGCAGGAGAAAAAAGAAAGGTATTAATATGAATGGCTCGATGTAGGACCACCCAAAAGTGTGTGTTTATTTTTACACCTCATTGCCGAAAATGATTATGACGAAATTTGATACTAGGGTACACATTGTCCCGGCTACCGGGTACCGACATATTTACTTTTCAACTCGGTGACTCAAATGAAGTGAGCGAGCAAAAAAAACAGTAGCAGTCGTTGGACTGCCGATAGAAGTGAAAACGGAACTATTAAGTTGAGAGTAATTAAAACTATATGCAAAAATTATATGAAATTTATAAAAGCATCCAACGCTCACATAAGACAGTCAGAAATAGTCGATGTTATTAGTGTATACGTGTACACAGGCTACTGCGCGTGCGCTAGTCTGGCTCTCCATAGCTATAGATATACTGTTATCATTAGCATGTCGGTGACGCGAACCGAGAATTTTACCTTCGACCAAAACGCTCAACGCACCTAAAGAAGTTTTCACTTCAAAAATATTTTCGTTTAAGTTTTAAATGTACAAACAGACAGATTTCGCACAGACAAATCGCCTATAGACTAAATATGTAAATAGTGAGTGATTTTAGACATGACAAAAAAGACTCCTGTTAAGCTTTCGGTCGCTTCGCTTCCTGGCCCATATGGTCCTAGATGAGTATGAAAGGAAGCTAAAAGACAATGAACCAGCATCAAACGGATGTGATCGAAAACTGACACTGATAAATCCTTTTCAAGTATACAATGTTATTGTTATAAGTAGCACGTGTCAGTGATATAGTTGACACTGTTTTTTATAAAAGCCATGGATACTAGGTACAAGTATGTACCAATATATACAAAAAAGGGTATTATCACAGGATATGTTTTAGTTTATGACAGAGGATATTCTAAGCTTGGAGCAGTTTATTAATGCTTAATTTGAAAACACCTAGATTATATTATCCGAAAATGTAATCTACTTAAAGAGAGTTTTAGAATTTACACCGTTTTTTTTATGTTATAGGAAGGCAAACAAGCAGAAATTCACGCCGCCTAGAGACACCAAAGGTGGTAATGGTGCGTTGCCCATCTGAGGTCAAGATGTTAGGCCTTGAGCAAAAGTAAGTTTACCGGCTACCTTATCCTCCGAACCGAAACACGTCATGATTTTATGGCGGCAGGAATAGGTTAGGCGGTGGTTCCAATCCGGGCGAGTCGCTGCAAAACTCGACCACTTAGTCAGATGTTACGAGCTGCCTGGCAAGAAAGGCAGATGGTCTATTCTGCAAAGGAGCCCGGACCAACACGGGGACAATTTTTTACGGGGACGTTTTTTTTATTTATTTAAAAAAATCGGTATACGAATTTTTTATTTTTTTTACGAAAATCTTAGTTTTTCATTTTTTTTATAAATTCGATTAGTTACATCAAAACAGTAGTTCTTTCCCAACTTTTGTGTAAGTTTTTACAGCTTTTGTCTAAGATAAGGTTTTATTAGATTTATTGACCGCCTCACTCTTCAAGGAGTTAGAGTACATGCCAAACTCAGCCGATCAACAGCATGGATTTGGTTCGATTCCTGATAGGTGCAGATATTTATGTAATGAACGTTTAGATGACAGCGCTTCTGACTCTGGGTTTTTAATAAACTCATTCCGGTAAATGTATTTACTAACTCATTAGTATCATTGCATATAATTTGCTTATTTTTGGTTCAGATTCAACTAATACGTACATATTTTCACGTCAAATCCCTTACAGGGTAGGCAGAGAGTGTCGAGTATCAAATCACACGATCCTGGCAGACCTGCTTGGCTTTTCTTACTTTTATTACCCTTTTCATACACAAATAAAGTTTCGGAGATACTTAACCTTAACCTTAACCTAGGTCTTCCTGGGTAGCCACAAAAGTCAAATAAATATTAATATTGAGCCTAACATTCATTCTGATATTTACAAATGAGATGATGACAGTCAAGACTTGGACAGATTTCCATGAACTAGAGCAAAGAACCATCTCGATCACGTCCGTTTTCGGCTTAAAAAATCCCATCAAAATCGTTTCATTCCTTAAAAAGTTATGATGCCATAGACACACACACTAATACAGACACTTTAAACTTATAACACCCCTCTTCACGCGTTTACGCGTGATGCGATGACCAAAGGAAATGGAGATTCATTTTTTGATATTAAGAATAGGTGTCTTTAAAAAAGACGGTACTTTGGAGAAGCATTTCCAAAAATTACATTTTTTTAATAACAGAGAGTACTCAATCTTGACACTAATGGTGTTGTGGATATCCATGAGCGGTTACCATCAGGTGACCTACTTGCCTCTTTGCCTCCTGTTCTATAAAAATATAAAAAAATACTTTCAAGTAACGATTACACAAACCCTTTTAAGGTGAACAAGTAATGTCGGGCAAGGCTGACTAGTCAAATAGGTTCTTGACTTTTATACATCTGTTGAAATTCATATTTATGTACATAATATATTTTAGACCACTTATATAATTTACCCGACTACGTGTAAGTATTATGTTTTAATATTCGTCAATATTAAGGCCAACAGTAGCTGCGCAAGGTTGTCTACTCTAATTTCTTGACTTTTGAACATTTTAATTTTGTTTTAATTGCACAGCTATTGCATATTATTTAAATTTGTATTATGTATTTACTGGTCTACGTAATACATGCTTTAATATTATAATTGCGAAAGTCTGTTTGATATGCTTTCAGGGCTAAACCAAGAAACAGATTTTGAAGATATTTGACCTGCATATAGTTAATATGGTGATAGTATAATGGTGGTAGAGCACTGTTCAGCACTTAACCTGCATAAGAAACCATGGCCTCACCTATTCCTGTCATCATAATGACAAAGGCGTGTTCCGGTTCAGAGACTAGTGTAGCCGGTAGCCTTGTCCATCAGGACAGCAACGCCACCTAAATATCTATGGTCTCTATTGGCCAAAGTTGTATTTTAACATCAGGGAGACCGTAAGCTCATTGTAAGGCAATACCAGTCTGGGCGAGGAGTCACAGAGCACTACTTCTACTCAGACTGATTCCACCAGCATGATAGTCGTGGAATATAAATGACTAAAAATACTTCTTCTGTAGTAGTATTTAGTCTTAACATTCTAACCCGAGGTTGCAAGTACGCTATCACCACTCAAGCCTTTAATATTTTTTTTATGTATTACCATCAAGATATTCTTTTAATTTCATAAAAAAATTTAACTTATTGACCATAATTTACATTTGTTTCAGCCAATTCGCATATATTTAAAAGCTTGAATGTTGCCGCTATGGTCTAGTGGTCCGGCGCCGGACTTGACCTCTTGAGGATCCGGGTTTGATCCCCGATTCGGGCAAAATAAAGAAAATATGTATTTTGCATTTTCTAATAAAAAATGACGTCGTCCGGGATTGGATAAGTGCCCGGTTGCCGACAGGCCTATAGAAAGAAAGTCCTATCATGTTGTGATGTGGGAGCCATAGTTGCGCCTCTGCCTACCTCTTCAGGAATACGGACGTGAAAATACTTTTTTTAGTGTATCCAGCTTTTTGAAAATACAGAAAATAGACCAACACGCTGAGTTTCTTTCATCGGATCTTCTTAGCAGTTGGTTCCCAATCCGGTGGTAGATTTTATTATGCTTAGAAACCCAGCAGAGTTTTTGTATACGAAAGCTTTTAATAGAAATATATATTTTTAACACGCGACGGGAAAAATGTAAGAAGTTTGACATATCAGTGCGTATATATGTGGTTGTTGTTGTTCTTGTTGTGTGTCTGTGTGCTATCATTACTTCTAATTCCAACGAACTGATTTCGATGTGATTTTTTTCTTTAAAAGCTGACGTATTCGAGATGGTTCTAAACTACATCAGGAATTGGGAGGGGTATCACAAATTTCAAATTTTATAATAAGGTATTAATATTATTCTCTGTATATGTATGTTTTATATTCTGTATTTCCGTTTGAAAAATAAATGTAAGAAAATATGTTCAGAAACACAAACTATTCCGTATCAAAAATAAAGCTCTTAAAATGTATCTCACTGTCACCTGTTCCCATCCGGTTTTATAACAATGTGACAATACCAACATTAGAGATAAGTAGAATTCCGAGCTTGACAATGACAAAAAGTTCGTAGGATTACGGTCCTCACGACGGGATGCAAGTAGAGGTGGTCCTTATCTACAATTTCAACTGCGCGGGCGCATGCCGCATAGTGGGGACACCACTCTCGGGCTTGTATACTTGGTGCCCAATCGCGTCGAACGTACGTTGCGCGCGCTCCATTGTTTTTCAAATCTAAATTATGTTTGTTTCAGTGTTCAGGTGATAACTCAGTGCTTTTTTGTGTAGTGAAAAAATTGTGGATTTTTTTTAAGTCTTCAGCAGCCCTCTAAGGTATGTCGTGTATTGCGAAGTGGTCTCGATTTGCAAGAATAATTACAAAACGTTTGTAGTTTACTTTCACAAAGTCGGTTGAACTACATATTATCGAATATATCAATAACATTAATAGACATTCATTCATGATTACTAAAATAATAAAATGTGTGAAATTTTGAAGAAGAAACTGTTGAAAATTAAAATAAAACAAACGGATTATTAAACACTAAAATTTTAAAATAAGTTTATTTACAATTAAAACGAAATAATTAAAACCTAAAATAAATAAAATAAAATTTTAATCCAAGTATTAATTTTTCGTGAGTTTATTTAATTTTATTTTAGCATTTTTTTAATACTAATATGAGTAATATAGTGTATTATATATTAAGTGATTAAAGTACATTATTATTAAATGGCTTTTATTACTTATCATAAATATTTATAATTGACAACATTATTAAGGAAACTACTAATGACAGAAAGTGTTTATAATTTAAATTTCATTTTAAAGAAATTATTAAGTTGTAAATCTAAAAATATTATCGCCTCCGTGGTCTAGCGGTCCGTGGCGTCAGACTTGACTTCTTGAGGTCTCTGGTTGTGGTTCTGCCCTCCTCTTTGGAGATATGGGGGTCAAGATACTTTTCACTTAAATTAAGATAAATTTTCCGCAGACAATATTTTTCTTCAAAAAAAATATTTTCTGTATCTTCAAAAAATATTCAATAAGTACCCTAGGTACATTGTAAATGTGAGAATGCAGTTTTGTACAATTTTTGCTATTTGAATTTAATTAGCTAATGGCTACTAATTTAACGTTATTTATCTCGGCACCCCAACCACCGATTGGCAACGCACAATTACCACCTTAATAACTATATACCACGTGTACTCCTACTTAAGTTTCTGCCTACTTTATCTCCTAAAAACACAGAAATAAATATAACTATATCAAAATAAATTGAAATAAATATAATTACTTAATATCTAAATTGCATTTGAAAAAATTATAAGACGCTAGCTACCTGAAACGTAGAAATTTATGGGATAGCCTCCAACTGCGTAGATCTAAAGGGATTTTTCACGCTTACATTTTTTGCTTTTTGGCAGGTATAAATTCAAAAGTGTTAAAGTATTTTAAACTAAAAGACCTGGCTTCAATGTCAATATTGTTGTCTAAGTTAATAATACTTCAATTACAGTTTAACTGCAAGAAATCAAAGCCAACTTCATTTTTATATTGTTTAAGTGCATAAACGAATATGTATTCTCCTCCATTTACCTAGGACTCCAGATCCAGACTTGGTAGTAACGAGACAATCTCGAAATATAATATACAAATTATTATAATTAAAAAAAACTGAAATCGGTTAACAAGTGACAGAAAAATCGATTCAAAAGTGTTAAAGTATTTTAAACTGAAAGACCTGGCTTCAATGTCAATATTGTAGTCTAAGTTAATAATACTTCAATTACAGTTTAACTGCAAGAAATCAAAGCCAACTTCATTTTTATATTGTTTAAGTGCATAAACGAATATGTATTCTCCTCCATTTACCTAGGACTCCAGATCCAGAATTGGTAGTAACGAGACAATCTCGAAATATAATATACAAATTATTATAATTAAAAAAAACTGAAATCGGTTAACAAGTGACAGAAAAATCGAGTGAGTCGGTTAAAACATGTAGTTTTAAGTACATTTAACTAACTCATGAACATCAAATTTTAATTTATCCGTCATCCGATGGATTTTGTTGCTTAGTATAAACTTACACAAGAGATTTAAGATCGCACCATTTATTTTTATCATACTAATGGTAGCCCGTTGGTCGAAATTCCAACCATCAAGAATTCCAACAAGACCATAATACATTTTAATATCTTGTTGATAAGAACGCCATCTTCAATTCTCAAGACAACTACTTTGTTTCCAAACTTTTTAGTGCGCCATCTGTGATCTTTTATCGTTATCATCAATATATTTGTTTGTGTGTGACAAATGCATGGTAGGGTGGATAATGTTTTATTTATTGATTTAATAGGCTTTATAAGCATTGTTATTGAAAAATGTTAGCGTTCTGCACTTCTCCTACACATAAACTATAAGTGTGCCAAATTGTATGGTCCTGCGTCCGCGCAATTTTCGTAAAAAGGGATCCAAAGTTTTGCCATTACGTATTAATATATAGATAACGTTTTGTAAAATATTGTCCTGTTCCTTGCTGAACGGTCGGATAGACTGTGAACTTATACATGTAATTTAAGACATCGGTCATAAAATAACGTGGTACCCAAAAACAGCTGTAGTATCTCTATGTGATGGTTGTCTCTTGCTATCCGGAAAGTCACCTACTTTCATAAAAATAGACCGAAATGAGACTTTTGAGTAGAAAAAGACAGGTCACAAATTACATCCTTTATCAAACTAAACTGTGTATGATTCGTTATCACCTCAATATGACTTAAACAATTGTATTTATTTAAGGTAACGTGTTGTTGGTTGAAGAGTTGGCAGAGGCAAAACCAGGGCACGTTACATTTATTAGAAAATTTAAAATACTAACATTTTCTAGATTTTTAGTAATCCAACACAGGTAGTAGGTTTGGCAGGTATAAATATTTCACAAGTAGCGGATTTGGTTTCGAAAATAATATGCATAACTACTTACTTGTTTCTATGAATAATCTTTCACAATCTATTTTGCAACACACAAAAAATATTGAGAATTTATGTAAAATTTTATTTAAAAAATTATATGCTAGCTGTTTAAATAAATAGAATAAAATATCGATTTTCATACAACCTTAAATCCCCCATAAAAATCCCTAGGGACCTTTTGAAAAAAGATTATGTTTGAACTCGGGACTTTATTTGATTATTATTTGCTATAATAATAATCAAATAAAGTCATATTAAATTATATCAAAACCGCTTTAGTAATTTAGCCGTGAACGACCAACAGACGGACAGACTTTCACATTTATGATATTAATATGAATAAGCTGTATTTCACGGCATTGTGTGCATGTTGAAGTTGTTAAGCTTTTCTCGGTCGGTCGAGATATCGGACTAAAATAGTATATTCTCTCTCTAATGTCTAATCTATCATTATGATAAAATTTATTAAAATCGTTTCATCTGTTGGACGCAAAAACAAACTACATTAAAGTATACACTCTTTTGTCTTTTAAATATTAGTATAGATTTTTTGTTTCTGTACCTACTTAAAAAATGGTAAACACTACTTTTTGACACATATAATATCAATGATAATTTTACCCCGTGTTGGTCCGAGCTCCTTTGCAGACCAGACCATCTGCCTTCCTGCCAGGCAACTCCTAAAAGGCGAGCATATAGCGGCGATGGTACCCGGATTGGTACCGTTGCTGTTGACGTTTTCCGATTCGGAGGATAAGGTAGCCGGTAAACTTACTTTTGCTCGTGGCCTACCACGCTGGCCTCAAGTTGGCAACGCACCTTTGGTGTCTTTAGACGTCGTGAATTTCTTACTATCAGGAAATCCGTCTGCTTGTTTGCCTTCCAATACCATAAATAAAGATTATTTAAATGATACATTTTTTGACTCTTCCACATACTACTTTTAAATTGATCACTTTATTTGTAATGTCATTTATTACAGCAAAGATATTCTAATTGTGGTAATAATTACAACAGAATGTCATTATTGTGTCTTAATTACTATTTAATTGGCTAGAAAGTGCATACACTTGCTGTATTAAATTTTGTTGATATCTCTTAAACACGAACAATACTTACGACCGTACTCAGAATAGTCAATTGTCTTTTTATCAGTCATAGTTAATATTTTAAATCCAAAATTGTGACTTAATTATAGATCAAATTTAATTTACGTCTCTGAGTTACTTTATTTTATTATACTTTCTCATTTATTGTTTCAAATAAAATAATATGGCTAAGTGCGAATCGTGCTCGCCCTTGTAGGAATCTGTAGCAGGCATAAATTAGGATGTATGTATTAAGGGAAACAAGTAACATTTGACTAGATGTTACAAACTACCAAATAAAAAATTTTCACTAGCAATTAACAAAAATAACTTTTTTTTGTATAAATGGCACTTTTGTTAATAATCTAATGCTTTACAGGGTTTTCATTGAGTGACATGTCAGTCCTTTTGTAGTCAATCACACTTTTGTCCCGTTCAAAACATTTGAGAGAAAAAGATGTAATAATTATAGTAGGGATACCTAAAAGTCACTACTGAACTAGCTGACATCATTTTTTGTCGATTCAGTATTTGGGCACGAAAAAATGACTTGTACTTGACCTACACTTTTTGTTTAGCTTAAATTCTTACACTAGTTTAGACATTCCAGCACTTTCGCTCCACCCACATTCTTTACCAAATGTCGCTCGTCTTCAACCTTCCAAATGACAAAGTTATATTAATGGTTTCTGAAAATAGAAACTTGTCGACTAAATCTGATTCAATCTAATTTTCACTGAAAATCTTATTATTGAGATCTGCAACAGTCAGCAAATTATGTGTGCCTTTTACAGTTTTTCACTAGCTTCGTTTAAAGATGAGATGGACAGATATAAACACCTCTTCGGGAGTTCCTAGCTATTAAAGAAATAGTTTCAGGAACTTAAATGCTATTTTTAAGGACCCATCTAAATATCTAAACTATATTTTTTGAATACGTTAAATAAATATATTATTTTAAATTTAATATAAAACGCAATTTTGCTCGACAATTTTAAGTCTCTACACTACAACAGTTTAAATTAAATAATTGTTTTCTGATCATTTATTTTTAGCTTTAATTAGCGTATTTAAGTAACTAATTATTTTCCGTTACTTCTGAATCTATTTTTTTTTATTTTTCTTTTTGTTCGATTGTACTAGGTACACTTTTCAATTTGATCAACCTTATAAAAATTGTGCAAGTGCTGTTATAAATAAACAGATAAATAAAGCAGGGTCCAATTTTGAGGTATCTTTGATTTAGCAGAGGTACAATCAGGACAACCACGACTAGTCGAAGGCGCTAAACCCCACAATATGACAGGTGGCAAACCTATCGCCAACTAGGCACATATCGAATCCTGGGCAACGTAATTTGTAAATTGATAAAACACATTATCTTTTTAGTTACGCGACCCGAGGATTTAACTCGGGACCTCATAAAGTCAAGTCTTACAACCAGACCACCAGGCCACAGAAGCGATAATTTTTAACGTTTTAAATAATTAATAAAGGAGCAAAATATTATCTCGCAGATTTGTATAGTATTTGGACATTCAAAAATACAAATACTTACAGATAACGTTATGGCAATAACATTAAAATTTAAAATTTTCAACAACTCCCGCAAAACCTACATGTAATAATTTTATTATTATTAATTAATTAATGTTAAAGACTGCCACAGACTGACATACAGGTCAACCCCTCTTTTTCCGTCGTTGGTTAAGAAATACACGTTACCTATAGACACCATCCTTCCTGCTGCATCATTCATACAGTAACACGAAACTAGAAAGCACTAGTTCCTGGTGCTCCGCCTTCTTATGACTTGACCTAACGTCACGTGTGCACGTCTATCATCTAGGTACGTCATCTCATAGCATGGAACACAAACATGGCGAGCATTTGCTAATTGCAGTGAGAATAATCTAGGTAGTGGTACCAATTCGGATTCTACCATAGAGTCTGACCGCACTAAAAAAATCTGAATTAGTTACTAACGTGACGACTAATGTAGTCATCACATCCCTACACCAGATATTACTTAAATAGGAATTTTAATCAGTTGGCTGCACGTGTTTACTTTATTAAAACAGATAAAACTTTTTGAAACTTCATAAAAATATCACAGATGAATGTAATTATATCGTGTCATGAATATTTAAATACGGGGAGTCATGTAGCGTGAAATACATCTACGAAATAGCCCCATTAGTTAATGTCACAGATAAATTTCAACGAAATGACAAAGTCATCGAGGCAATTACTATAGAGAAGGTATTGATAAAGAATATTCAATTATGTAGAACTAGCTGTTGCCCGCGGCGTTGCCCGCGTTGTTAATCAAACAGGATTTTTTTTCGGAATAAAAACCATCCTATATGTTAATTGTATGTGTGTGTGTTTCCAAGTTACCTTTTTATGTGTGTGCCTCTGTAGCTCATATGGCTAAAACATTCGTCAGCGAGAGGAAAAAGAGAACAAGTTCAAATGATGGCAGAGGTTACTTTTTTGTTTTTGTATAAAAAAAAAACATGAAAAATTGGTTCCAGCTCGGGAAAAGTGCTAAATTGTCTGAAGCCTAATTTTAGAGTTATGTTTATTAGAAAGTAGCTGTTGCCCGCGGCGTTGCTTACGTGGTCCCACAGGAACATTGTTTCGGGATAAAAACTATCCTTTGTTATATCCAAGTTACCCTTTATGTGTGTACCGAATTGCATGAAAATCGGTAAGCAGTTTTTTTTGTGAAGGAGTAACAAACAAACAAACTTTCCGTTTTATGATATAAATAGGAATAATAATGGGATATTTAAAAAACGAATTTAAATAATTACTCTAAAATAAACAGAGGACGTTCATAATTTTCAGCTAATATTTCTATTATTCAAGCTATAAGCGCAGGTATATCTTTACGACTTAAGCGTTTCAGGGTTCTGAGCGCAAAAATGATACAAGGCTGATAAACTTTCACTTTCAAAATAGCATAAATAGCTACCCACCCATGGAGTTAAATAATTATTTTGTTTTACTGTTTTTTTATGTTATTAACTTATAAAACAGTAAACAAGCATCAAGCACGCTACTCTCCTGATGGTAAGAAACATTCGCGGTCCATAGATAAATAATCCATAGATAAATATCCATAGATATTATAAATTTGTCGCTGGACTATAGCCGTGAACTTAGACCACGCGTGCTTGTCTATTGAATATTCTACTCTCCATCACAGAACACAAAAGTTGCAATCATTGACGTTAGTGCAGCATATATCAACACCCTTGGAAATTTATGAAAACTGATTTTTATAATATAGTAAAGCACTTATTTAAGTTTTATTGTAAAACCTATACCCAAGCCGTCTTATTGATGTTATACTTCTTTTGGCGCGTTAGGAAAAAATGATGAGAGTGAATTTTTACGATGCGCGCGCACACCGTCACGAAAAACCGACGTGATGAAGTTAGCTATATATAACATTTTAGTTTTTCAAAAAAAGGTACCAACAAAGTAAAAGTAATTTCTATAGTTAGTGTCATTTTGTCTACAAATGTAAAATAAGGCAAAAGATAAAATTTTTAAAAAGATTTTTATCTTATTACGCCGAAGAAGTATAACTTCTAACGCGTGTACATAAGTACACACACATTTTTTTTAATAAACATGGACTATGGTAGGAGTAAAATAAAGTTGATCTTATAGTATGTATCACATTGCAATAAAGACTATAATACGTGGTTGAACCTTGGCGTACTTTACTCTGTGTTTATTAATAAGACACAAGCTGACTGTAATATATTCTAAGTCTAAAGTAAAAGGTTAATAAGCCTGTGTAAATCTACTTTATGTTCCAAACCAAACACGATAGTGACAAAAACTGACGTTATTGCGGCAGAATTAGAAAACAGGCTTAATATAACAATAATCAAAAACTTTTGTTAAACTATTCCTATCGCCATGACGCCAATGCTCGTCATTGTTGTGCATTGTATGTAATCTTTTCTGAAAAGTAGTATATCTTAGGCAAATCTCTCATTTGCTTAAAATCTTGGATTTAAAATAACAACGAACCACTAACATCTATGGTATCTCTAAAAACGACATCTATTTGTTCACAATTGTATTGTTATATACTTTTATTGTATTGTATTGTTCACTAAACATGAAAAATATCTTAAACAATAAAAAAAAACCTAAAAATATATGAACATCATTTCTGACTTCAATTTGTAAATTTTACAAAGCCTAAATGACGGATGCCTTACACGTCTCGCTCTAGAAGATAAAAAAGCCACTGTAATTGCACCAGCTTCCGTAACCTTAATGTATATATTATTAGGTCTTTGGTAATGGCTATATAACGTCTTTAGCCGACGCTGAAAAGGAGGAGGAGTTGTCAATTAGTCTGTTTGTTTTTTGTATGTTTGTCATGCCAAACACCGTAAGAAGAAATAGATTTTGATGGTTCAATATTTTAAAAGGTTGTTAGGAATACTCAGAAGTGCTCCCATATGTATTTAATCAAGATCAGACATTGTTTTTGAGTTACATTTATTTAATTTGTATCTTCACGCCCGTAGCCGAAGACAATAAGTCCCACAATGCGATAGGTGCCGAGCCTAATCGGGCACATATATATAAACCCTATCCCTATTAGAAAATTAAAAATGTATATGTTCTATTTTCATATTGCCTAATCCGGAGATCGAAACCGGGACTTCAAGAAATCAACTCCATTGCCGGACTGCTAGACCACAGAGACGTACAGAAAGTACATAAATAATTTGATAATGCTGTTTTTTTTTGCAATTTTATAAATTGTTATATTCGTAATTAACCGTCTTGCGGGCTTAAAATGTTTTGTTTCACACTAATACAAAATATCACTTACAAAAAGAATGATGCAAATAGAAAGATGAACTAACGGCCAGTAGTATGTTGATATGTACTTAATATTTTGCAGCTCTCTTTGTTTGTTAAGACTTTATGCTTTAAATGTTTTCACACGATTACCGAACAATAAGTAAATATGGCTAAAAAAGATACTTGTTTTTGTTAAAGTTAGATATAAATAGGTAAAATTATTATTTGACTATCTACCAGGTGAATATTTATATGTATGTTAATTTGAAATCACTAAAAATGCCGAAACAGTTAATTATGTAAGTATAAGCATAACTAAAACAGCGCTAAACCAATTTCCATTAAATTGGGCAACATCACCAATCTACATATATAACAAAAAAAGGATTGTCCAAGTCGAATTGCTCTATAAAAATATGATGCGTGATTCAACATAAAAAAATATACGAGTTTTGGTGCCATTATGGTCGTAGTTTTTTGTAATTATTGAATTTCGTGTAAATTATGAATTCGTAAAATTAGTAATTAATTTAGGTGTGAGTTAGTTAAATTTTGTTCAGTGAAAGTGCATGATAAAGTGCATATGAATAATCATGAATAATTTACTGTATTGTAAATTTCCTCGGTGCCGCCAAATCTCATAGACGAGATTGTGTAACGAAGCCACCGCTTTACTCAAGACCTTGACATGACTTTGTAACTAATGACTAAACTGACTGACTGAAATAAAGACTTAATTAATACTGAAGACATGGCAGAATGGCCTAAATTCGCCGTAGCCGGTCCCAGAAAAGGGCAAATTAACTACACAACTAAAAAAATATACACGTCGAATTTAAAACCTCCGTCATAGTCGTTGGTAGAAAGTATCTTACCTAAATCGGTTCCCACTGTTGGTTTTTAAACAAAAACGTCACATTTTCGAAAGCTAACAATGACTTACTACCTGCAAGTAGACCCCGACCCCCAAACCCACAATATACTCATAAATCAAGGATTTGTAAAGAATACAATGGCCTCAATATATATTAAGTACTTTCTGAGGGGTCAGGTGTTGAATACGAATGTATTCATACTTTTTTACTATGATATTGGAAGGCAAATAAGCAGGCGGATTCACGCTGCCCAGAGACACCAAAAGTAGTAAGTGCGTTGCCAATCTTAGGCCAGGATGTTAGGCCTCTAGCATAAGTACGTTTTCCGGCTACTAATGTACCGAACCTCCGAACCGGAACACGTAAACGGCAAGGGCTGACATTTGAACGGCAGGAAAAGATAATGCGGAGGCTTCGCAACTTTTAAACGGGTTAAATAATATTTCGATACAGATTCTGAAAGCTAACGTGATCAAGATGACGTTTAAGTGACTTTTCGCAGTTATTGACGGGAACAAAAATTTTCTCCGCAGTAGAAGTTATCCTAAATGTTGACTCAGGCTATAAACTAGATACAAAATTTGGTAAAAATCCGTTCAGTAGTTTTTGCTTGAAAAGTGAACAGACCAACCGACAAAAAATGTATAGCTTTCAAATCAATAAATATGACATTGAACATACTACCTTGTATTTAACACAATCAAAAATATTGATAACGATAAAAGATCACAGATGGGGCGTGAAACTATGTTTATAATATTTGGAAAAAAGTTGTTAGTCTTGATAAATGAATTTGGCGCTCTTATCAAAAAGATAATTAACAGTAGAACCTTAACATTATTTGAACTTTACATTTTATATTGAAAAAGTTATAATTAAAATTCATTATGGTTGAATTTCGACCACTGATCGACCACTAGTTAAGGGTCCATGTATGCTAAAATACGTCAGCAATATAATGTTTTTTTTTCATACAAAGCAATCATTGAACTTAGTGGCAAAACTACATAAGATTAACATTAATATGCTTTATAAGACTAGTGTTTCCAAAATACGATTCATTTCACTTTGCTCGATAGAAAAAAATCAAAAAGTTAACCCTGTTTTGAAAGCAAAAACAAATTGTCTACTTCAATTATGAAAATAGCGACACCATATTTAACATGAACATAGATAAGTATTATACCTAAAAGATAAGTGTTTCAGTTTTTATATTCTTTTCAAATTACTTTTATAGTGTCAAAAATAGTGATTTGTCGCATAAGACATTTACTTTAGAGCGCAATATTTCATAGCAATCATGGAACAGGGGAGTGCGGCGATTGGCTCTTCTGGCTGACTAAGTGTGGGGCCTTAAAGTAACTACAAAACCTTTACTAATATACACATTTACGATTTGTGATATTGACCGTGACGTCCCAACCCGAATCACTACGGCTTGGGCAAAGTGGTCCCATTTGTTGGCCAGTTCACCGGTGCCATAAGTGATACAAAAAACCATCGACAGATCTGTTTTTATACGACACTGAAGCATAGCCGTTACTTGAACTTTCGCATTTAGAATTTGTAGGCATATAATTTTTTTTTTGAATGACTAATTTTGTTGCTAATCTCGCGATTTTTTGCAACTTCACCGGACCTTTGGGGGCCGAGCAGAGTGCTCATCCCGAGACATCATTATTTAAATACATGGGACTGTTACCTACAACGCCAGCACCAAGGGCTGTCTCCTGGGAGACCGTACCTCGACTTGGTGCTGCGTTCTGGTTACTGGGTGGATTGGAAGGAGGAATATTGGCGGCTCGACGCTCGGCGTTAGGCGCCGGGCGCAAGAGAGGTCTTCGTCGCCGAGACCGGCGGCGACGGTGTCGTATGATGTTGTTGTGTTGTGAGTTTGTCGTGTTCCGGTTTGGAGGAGGAAGTAGAAAAGCATATAAATGAAAAGGATAGGCAAATCATATGAATTGAAATCCTATCTGAGGTGATTTTTTTAATATATGAAATGAGGTTAAATAAATTCTTAGCGTTAAAATAAAATAAAAAAAAAAGGTATTCAGGTTGCAATAACACATAATATGATACCGACAATAGACACAGTTAGTAGTAACACATAGGTGCAAATTGGTAAAAATATTTACAAACAAAGCCATAATATTACCGTTAAGGTCACCTCAATACTTTTTATACTGTTTAAAACTTATGAAAAAAGCCATTTAGGATCAATGAATTTGTTTGCTTGTTTTCGTATGGGTGTGCCTTGTTATTTAAAGAATGTATACTTTTTAGCCTAGATCGTGGTGAACTATCGAATTCTACTGTGTTCACATTTTTTGACATAACACTTGTACTTTTAACAATACACTTATGTTGCACTATAGCCAACCTTCACTTCAGGCTTCACTTTTTTTATGATATCGGAAGGCAAAAAAGCACGCGAATTTTCTGATGGTAAGAAAATCACACCGCCTAGAGACACCGAAGGTGGTAATGGTGCGTTTCAACCTGAGGCCGGGACGTAAGTTTACTGGCTTTATATTTTATTTATTTAAGTATGATTGTACATTCATTCTGTTATCGTTTTCAATTGTTAATTTCTGACGAGTAACTACAGAGATATAAAATATAAATAATTTCTATTTACATGTTTTGAACTTGAAAAAAACCCAGCCATTTAAAAAAAATACAATTTTTAACTTGTCAAATGTCAAAAATTATATTAATACGATTACACTACTCATCCATATCTACCCCAGCCTTTATACTCTTGAAATAGAGATACTCTCCGTAAACAATATTATTTTGTGCCATTCCAAAATAAATTTTAGTTTGCTTATAAGTAAATTTTTAAAAACAACAAATGCAGCACATTGTAATTTGCTACTTTATAACTTCTCTCAATGTTCTCTGTAAAGACGTACGATTTTCGCGTTTTTGACCTACAAAGCTGTCGTCTTCATTCAAATTAAACATCAGTCTGTATTGCCATTAAAGATATTGACATAAAGAAGGTTTCCGTTAAGTTGAAATTTACTGTTATTCACTTAAGAGATTATTATATTTGCGACCCTTGGGAATTTCCTAAAATATATTTTCACTGACTCAAACATCAAAACGTTAAGTGTTGAAGGCAAATAAGTATATTGATTTGCAGGTGAAATAAATAAATGCCGCATATAAACAGCTATGTTTGCCGGATACACCTACCTATATCTTCTTTGTCTTTGGTTCCACCACCTTACTTATTACTGTCGTGATTAAAAAGTTTTCCATACCAAATTTCTACATGCTGTCTTTTTCAAATGAAACAAAAACAATAGAGATGGAACATTTTAGACATATAAGACTAGTCCGGACATGTCAAATTATGATGTTTTTAATCAACGTTTTCCGAGTGATAGATTAAACGTTGAGTACAGATTAATCTTATAACATTAAAAGTGTTTTGTCCCTTTCTATTGCGTACTTTCATTACAAGAAGATAGCAATAACTTAAAATTTATTTAGTGAGTATGCAACAAAATTACCCCCAATGTTTGGGCAATATACTTATTTCAAGGAAATCTTGTCTGAGGACGGGTACGGGATTAACACATAGGATAGTTTTTATCCCAAAAAAATGATCCTGTGGGACTATTAAACACGTGGACAACGCTACGGGTAACAGCTAGTAAAACATAATATTTAGGAATGATTAATGATTAAGTTAACTCTTAGACCACACCTTCAAACCCTTTTTTTAATGTTTAGACCACAGTTACAACCTCTATCTCTATTTTGCGATAAGTTTAATGCTACTTTGTACAATGTCCTGTGTTAGTCCATCATACTGTGCACTGACTTGGGGAAGTCCCACCTTATTCGAAGTAAGAAAGGCAGAAAGAAAAAGTAGTAACAAGAAAAATCTAAGCTAAGTACTCGTAATAATATAAATGAAGGTCGCCTTTATTGACAAAACTTTGTAGCAGAAGTAACCTGAGAGAAAATGCCTTATAAAAATAAGTTGATCTTCATATACTCGAATTTGTGGAATAAACAAAAATTCAATTATGATATAAACCAAACTAAGCATATTTCTACACCCCTACCTAAAATATCAAATACATATAACTTCATCACCTCGATGGTCGAGTGGCTAGTATACACGCCTAACTACACCGACCAACCGCGAGGCTCGGTTAAATTCCTGACGGGGACAGGCATTCGTGTACTGAACATTTTGTCTTTAGATGTCTGCATTTCCGGGTCTGGGTGTTTATTTAATTTATTCTGGTATCTATTTACGTATTTCTATGTATTAGTATCGTTGACTAGCTTTAGGGTTCGACTTAATTTGTGTAACTTGTCCTGGGGTTTATTATTTTTTTATTTAATTCCTACCGCTATATTGATACTGTTTGGTATTGTTGTGTTCCGATCCGAAGTGTAATGTAGCCGATTTACTTGCCTTTAGACTTCACACCTCGACCACATGACATTGACGTACCTAAAGGTATAGGTACACACTTACCATCAGACCAACGTTCTTGTTTGTTGTCTCTTCACATAAAAAAAATAATTTATCCGGGGACATTTATTTTATAATCATTTCTTCACTGTTTAACGGTAACCTTGACGATATGTATTTAGTAGGTTAGTACTTGTGCCACTTATAAGGAGTTAACTTGCGAAACGGCCTTCCAAACAGGGTTTCCCGGATGCCTGTGACGTCCGGATGTTATAGAGACGGATAAACATTTGTTTGAAAACCGGCATTTGTCCTCATTCACGTGTGTTTTATTTTTAAGTGCATACGGAAGATGATTAAAAATGACAATTGTGTTCTTTATTAATTTCATGCGAGTTTAAAAAATGAATCCATATTTTCCTTGATCGCATCAGGCGCAAACGAATAGATAGATTTTGATATTCAATTTAAAAAAACAATATTAATTATTACGACATTAATATTTAAAAAAAATCTATGAACTGTTATGGCACAAAATAATTTGTTTCTTGAAAATGGCACAAATCTGAATAGGTTTATACAAAAATGTAGCCAATTTTTTTGTCTCATAACTTTTTTCTTTAATATAAGGTCTACGACTCGAACTAAGTAAGGCGAGGTAGCTAGCATCATCTAATATTAAAGGGGCAATTACTTTTTCATGAGCATCATCCTAACGGTTCATCTTTGTTGTTTCTTACGTTCAAGTAACAGAAGTCAGGGTACTTTTACACGTTTGGATAGTCTAATAGTAAATGCGACAATAAAGTGTATCCAAAAAAATACAACCAGGTTACACATCGTAGATTTACCTTAAATTAAGCTAGCTGTATTGCTTCTTATAAGGTAGCTCTGGCATTTCCCAATGTGACCCATGTTTTATCCATGGAAAATATATTGACTTCCTTGATCACTTATAAGTATAGGTGCCATTTATCTTGCCATGTGTTTCATCACCCAAGGAACAATACAAGCTCATCTACGAGCAAGTCACGTAATTTTGTATAATTGTGACGTTGGTATGTCCACCAATAATAGATAGGTACTTTTAATGTTTCGAAAACCAGTGCTTAGCCAACGTAAACGCAAGAATTGCGATTTCTTTTCAACCAACTTCATAAATAAGAGAGACTTGATTCCGACTGTATATTTAAAACTCCACGGAATTAGAGGGATGTGATTATTTAACGTGTCTCTGTCTGTAGCATCACAACCTCTAAACGTATGGACAGTTTTAGATGTTATGTTTTTTTGGAAAGCTGACATGATTGAAATGGTTTTTCTTGGATTGAAATAGATTTTGTTGGGGTATAGAAAATTATTAATTTTATGGTTATTTATGTCTACTACACTACACTAAGACTTTCCGTCAGGTCCACAAAAGCTGGTCAATTGGTTGTTCCTATTTTAAGTTAATCAAGTTACCAATTATATTTTTACACTTACAATTTTAATACTACAAGGGTTTTTGAGGTATACTTAATGATACTTATTTTGACGATATAATATTTAATTGTCGCCTCTCTGTAGTTTTAAAGCGCTTAAACCTTTCTTTTTGATCCCTTTAAAATACAGCTTTCTAAGCTGATAGTAGAACAACTAATTTAACAAATTTAGCGATCTACAAACACACAATAATTTCCAAGTGATTATGGAATTACAAATACAAGGTGACAATTTAAAAAGATCTCAACCTTTAGTTGTCGCCATACCGTTATTCTATTTTGTATTTGTCTTTTCCTTTCGTATGAGGGGCTCTTATTCGTCTACTTGTTACGCAATTATCTCTGACAATCATAAATTCATTTTTATGTTTCTTATTTCACTATATTAACTTTACATGCGGTCCTGTATCAGTTTTTGAGAAATCCAACAAATACTAAAATTACGTATAAATTGATCATCTCTACAAGGTAGTACAATTCGGAAATAATTGGAAAATAAATATAAAAGGAAAATAACCCCGTGTTGGTCCGGGCTCCTTTGCAGAATAGACCACCTGCCTTTCTTTGCCAGGCGGCTCGTAAAAGGCGAGCATAGGCTTACCGTCACTAACACCGTGACATCCGACTAGGTGGTAGAGTTTCGCAGCGACTCACCCGGATTGATACCACCGCCTTACCTATTCCTGCCGCCATAGCGTCATGACGTGTTCGGGTTCGGAGGGTGAGGTAGCCGATAAACTTACTTTTGCTCGAGACCTAACATCCCGGCTTCAGGTTGGCAACGCACCATTACCACGTTTGGTGTCTCTAGGCGGCAGGAATTTCTAACCATCAGGAAATCCGTCTGCTTGTTTGCCTTCCAATACCATAAAAAAATATGTATATTTTGACAAAGATTTAAGATGCCGTCGACTAAAATTTTGCAATTATGAATTTACATTTTTTTAATGTACAGAAGAGCGGACGTAATACTGCCAGTAATAAAACTCTTTTAATTTCAACACCGGATACTACGATTATATCGGATGCAATTAAAATTCAGATATTTTAAATAACGGCATTATAATATGTGCTTTAAGCCTGAAAAATGTAAATAAAAACTGGTAATCATTCAAACAGATAATAACTTTAAATATACCTAAACTAAACTGAATATACATATTAAATTTATACATAAGTTTGGGTATCCACCGGCTATGGTATAAGTGAATATGTGAAAATATTATGAAAAGATGGACTTCTCTCTTTCATTTATTATTGTTAACCATTTTTTTTTGTTTTGAAATATGAATGTAAATGTTTTTACATATGACTGTAATACTGGCGTTCATTTAGTTTAAATATTACTTAGGTAAATGATTGTTTTATAGCAAAATGTTTTTATGTGATTAAAAGGACAACCAACAGACGGACTTCGTGATTTCCGACTAAGCTACCCGCCAAACACACACACATTGAGATGAAGAAGTGAAGAAGAAGATGGGAGCACTACTTACTTCAGTCCCTTAAAAAGTATCTTCACGCCCATATCCCGGAAGAGAGATAGAAAGAGGCCCAACTAAGGCACCCACTACTAGCCGAAGACACTGAGTCCCACATTTTGATAGGTGGCAAGCCTATCGCCAAGCGGGCATATTATATCCATTCCCGAGCAACGTTTTTTTCCCCTTTAGTCCCTAAATTCCGATATATTCCCAAATAAACTACAAATTGAAGTGTAATTTAAATATTAAAATAGACAGTCTTAAGATAGGTGAACGCTTTGACCTTGTATTGTCAAAGTATTTGCAAGGCAATAAGAAAATTAAATTGGTGAGGAAATACATGTCAGATCTAAGCATTTCTATCAGTATGAACATTTGCAATGTTGATCAATTAAAAAATCTATTAGCGTTTATTTTGTAATTAAGAGCAGTGAAATTGCAAAAAACCGACTTCTTATTCATTACTATCTTATTTATGTAAACAAGTAAGTTTACTCTTACGTTATATAACATGTAAACATTTGCGAATTCAAACTGAGCACAGTAATTTCCATACGCCATAAAAAAGAATAAAAAGAAATAATTTTAGCGCTGTAAAACTGCAGTAAAATCAAATTACTGCAATAGTTACGTTTAAACATTTCATTCAATATAATTTTAGCGCTGTAAAATTGTAAGCAACCAACATAGATTTCAATAAGTTGAGGAGACCGAGATGAGTTGTGACAGAGGAGAGTTGACAAATCGTTGACTTTTTGGAACCTATGTACTTACGTATATTGAGCTCGCAATAGTGTACGTTTATCAGTTCAATTCTTGAGCTACCAAACGTGTGAATTCACAGACAGTTTATATACGTGCATCATCTACGTATACAAAAAATAGTATTTTCTTTAATTTTCCATGAGATCTACATCTGGTCTAGACTCAATGGTAATACAACCACCTCGGAAGAGAGTTTTCCCTCTTTAAAACTCCTCTTTCTCACCTTCACTTCTTCCAAATACTAAAATAATTCTTCCAAATACTTACATATAGGAGTCGAACTCCTCCTTTTTCGAAGTTTGTAAAATAAACGATTTCATTGTCATTACCTCGTCATCCAAGTACACAAAAAGTATGTATCATCACTACATAATATAAACAAAATTGATTTCCGCTGTCTGACCCTATGAATGATTAAATCTTTGAAATTACGCAACGGATTTCGATGTCGTTTTTTTAATAGTTAGAGGGATTTAAGAAGAAGGTTTATTCATATATTATATAATAACATGGATGTTTGTTCACCCGTGCAAAGCTGGGACTGACTGTTGGTTAAATATGACTCGTAAATCAGCTCTGCCTCACGACCTACCCTAAGAAAAAGTTATTATTAAAAAGGCATTCATAGTTAACTGAGTAATCGCGTATCATACATACAAATAACATACCTTCGGGTATCACAGACGAATTGGAAACCTTTTACATTTTTAAGTCGCTTAAATTTAACGTAAGGAAGTATCGATGTTTTAAAGAACGCTATGCATTAACTTAGCCACTAACAGAAGATTAATTTTGTTGATTTACGGCTGCGCCTTAATCATGGACATGGACAAATTGAATCTAACCCCAAAGTAAGCAAATTATATGCTTGTGTTATGGGTGTTAGCCAATGATTGTAATACTTAGAAACAACTTAATAAATATGTAATAGAGTTGATTTAATATAGGGAGATATTTTTAATTTCAAAAAACATGACATAGATTTTAAGCTGCTCCAAACCAAACACGCTTTTAATGAACAAAATGCGATATTTTTAAGACCTAACGGTAAAACATACCCCATAATATGTAATAGGTAAGTCGAATTTTTTGTGCTTGAAAACTGACGTGATAGAGATGGTTTTTGGCTACGTTGTGGGCAGGGTTTTGAGGGTTAAAGACAAAAAATATGGTTATTATTACTGTCAACTTAGCATAATGAGCATTAACTTTACCTCAAAATAAATGAAAAAGAGATCGAAGAAGAAGAAAGAAATAATTGATTATTACTATTAGCTAAAGTCAGCTACATTTTATTATTTTCTTTAAAAAAAAGTTTTGAAGAGCGATAATAAAACAGAGAAAGTGAAATAAACAATTAGGTAAATAGATACATTTATAAACTAAAGATATGTTACTAGTTGCCGCGAACTTTGTTTTGTTTATTTGATCTGTGAATTTTATGAACTAAATAAATATTTTGTTTCAGGTAAAACACCGTTTGTACTACATGGTCAACTTATTTCGAAGAAAGTCACATTTAAAAAAATGAAAAGTGTGCAAAAATTACTTTTACATGATAATACATAAGGTAGTTTTTTGTAATTTTAAGAGAGGCAAACAAACACACGATAAAGTAGCAAGCACTGACAATAGCAACTATTCCGGGCAGGAATCCATCACCATACCTATTTCTGCCGCCCTAATGATTGTGTCATGTTCCGGTCCGGAGGGTTAGATATTGTTTTATTGTTTTATGATATTTAAAGTAAGTTTACCGGCTACCTTACCCTCCGAACCCGAACACGTTATGACGTTATGGCGGCAGACTTGTACC
>NJDD01000660.1:152543-167887 GCA_002245505.1 Calephelis nemesis | reverse complement strand
TCAAGACAGCGATGCACCTTCGGCCACACTTATATTCTCTTACTATTAGGAGAGCTGTCAGCTTGTTTATATATATTACGTTATAATTAATAACACTCAAATTGAAAAAATATAAACACTCCTCTTTTTAACCGAGTCCAGAAAAGAAGAGGCTCTCAATTCGACTACATGTCTTTTTTGTATATTTGTAACGCAATAAACTTAGTTTTGCTCGAGGTTTAACATCTCGGTCTCAGATTACCAACTTTGGTGTCCCTAGGCGGCGTGAATTTTTTACCATCAGGAAATCCGTCCGCATGTTTGTTTTCCAATATCATAAAAAAATACCAATATGATTTTTATAGGATGGTCCCATTTTCATTTCATTATAATCCTATTCTACATCTTCTTATATCTACTTATTGTTTTACAAATTACAATAAATTAGGTATCAATACTTCTAAATTACTAGTAAGATATTGATAAAATTTATGCCGGGATCATTATCTTTCGATTATATAAAATATCAAATCGAGACGTGGAAATGAAATAATTGAAGTCGGTTTATTGCAATTTTTCTTATCCTTAATAATTACTTACAAACATCTTTCATTCCCGTTAAGAAGCCTTAATAAAAGTGTGTGTCAACTTTCCAAGTATGTGTCAAAAGATTGTGATGAGTCACTCCAACCACCCACAGCACTTATTTGCCTCTTACAAATGTTGATTTTAAAATGTTCTATTTCCGTCTCCGCAGTTGCTCACGCGCAACAAACACAAAACGACGAGCAAGAGCAACTCGAACTTGCGCAATTTTTGTTCCGTAATGTTGCCTTTTTTTTGCAACACTTGGCAAATGATTTATTCATTTTAACTACCTGTATTAAATAGGCACTTGACGCCTTTTATATGGGAGAGGTCATCGAATAAAGACGTGGCTCTCCTGATTGCCAGACACCATAGAAACGCCATAGATGCTATTGGGCGCTGTCCTGTGGCCGGTATTTTAGGCCTGATGTGCAAATCTACCGGCTACCCTACCCTCCTGCCGGAGCATGACTATCATTATGACGGCAGGCTGTCATTCATTATAAAATGATGGATTCCTATCTGGGCAAGTTGCTACACATATGTTTGGTAGGAAACCACTTGGCCCTTTAAGAAGCCTAGGCAAGGACCTTTTGATTTTTTTTTCCTTTTAATCATTTTACACATTTCTTGGCTTCTTATTGTTGGAAAAACTTTGTCGCTGAATTTAAAGCAGTAAACCTCAAGTTATTGAGATGCAATTTAACATACCTACATAACTTTGGTGACAATGCAATATTATTATATCACTGAGTTGGTGAGGGTGACGGAAGGTCGCCACCGGAACTAAGAAAATACCCATTCACCCGTAACGTTAGATAGGTATGCCGTGATTTAAGTACTTTGATGCCCATTGGTGCGCATTGCCCTTACAAATAAAAAAAATTTATATGTCAACCTGTCTTACTGTTAAATATTAATTACCTAACTAGCTGGTGAAATAGACATAGCTTACACGGAAGACGTGGCAGCATGGCCAAAAAGTCATAGCCGGTCTGAGAAAGAGACCAACAAACTTAAAAAAAGACATAGGTTACATTTATCCCGAAAAAGTCAAAGGTTTCAAAGTATTATAATGGGAAAAAACTAATAGAAACTATTTCGTAAAACCTATTTGAAACGTCAGGTAATAAAAAATCTCCTCGGCATATCTCTGTGAGTATAATATATTCACACGATGTAGCAACACTCATTTTACGAGAATGGTATAAACTGTAATAAATTAAATTCATTGCACAATTGTGAAAGGAAGTGTTCTGATAAAAACAAGTATGTAAGACTTAAATAAAACCTTACAGTAAAACATGTGTGATGTATTAATTACAAATATCATACACTGGTTGCTCCTGCGAACTTCGTTTCATCCGCTCAGGTTGTATGGCAAAAATTAGATGTTTATCCCGATTTCATTGTAGTTGATCCTTTGTCCTACTTTCGGTTTTTAGCTACCTCCCTATCAATTGTCGGTTTAGCAATTATTTAGTTATAAATAGTGTGACTAACACGACTTTTTTATGTATATAGATATACATACTTGTATTGTAAAATGTCCTGACTTAGGCTATACAGGGTTACTGGTAACTAACGCATTACATTTCTTAGGTGGCTTTAGTAGGTATATCAAATGCAATAATTTTTGTTCTACAACTTTTAGAAAATTGCGAAAAAAACATTGGTTCTCCATACGAAAAGTTCATCGTCATCTGACAAAATGTGTGAAGAACCAAATAAGTTAGTTACTAGTAACCCTGTATAATATGACCATGTTAAGCAGTAAAAACTAACGCGATAAAACATGAGTTGAGATATTAGAAGAGAAATACATAATCATATTCTCAATATCACAATGATTCTGTTTAACATACTAATTACATAATTTCGAAATCTGTTTATCTTTTGATTTCGATGAAATTTTCTACGACCTGACCACCCAATAAAGATGCCTTATAATAGATATTAGTACCTATTACCTTACTATATCGAATTTCAGGAAATTAACTCTGTTATTGTTTACCGATGTTATAAAAACTTCAATTTCTTTACCACTTTGATATTGTTAAAACATATTGAACGTTGTATTATATCAAAGACTAGCTGTTACCCGCGGCTTCGCCCGCGTCGTCTACTAATTTGATATTTAGCTCTCCAACACTGCTCGTTACAATTTTAAGATAAAATATAGCCTATATCGCTATCCAAAGTTTTATCTATTTTTTTGTAAATATTAAAATGAATTCAGCAATTTTGCCGTCAAAACTGAACATACACTTTCTCTTTTCTAATTTCACCTCAGATAAATAGTAGGAATACGTTGTTATGTTTACAGTTTTATCTGCACTTCGGCAAATCCTGTTAAATTAAACTGTATAGCAAGTTATGGAAACCTCTAACAGATATTTTTTTTGAAATTTTAGAAATATACGTATCGTCTCTGAGGTCTAACCGTCCGTCTTCGGTATTACTTCTTGAGATCTTGGGTTCTATTTCCGGTCCGGGCAAAAAAAAAACAAATAAAAATTTACTGTTTACTTTTAAAGGTTTTTATTTACTTTAACAGACAGACAGACAGAGTTACTTTCGCATTTATATTATTAGCAGGGAAGTAGAGATATTTAACCAATTTTGCTACTATGTATATCATAATTATTTCTTTGTGTGTTTTTCGTTAATGATAAACTGATGTACGTGGTTCTTTGTTATGGACTTATGGTAAAAATTACTGTTAAATATTTTTCCTACGCAAATTGTGCCACCCCCGTCCACCCTCATAGGGGTTGATTTTCAAAAAACGCTTAGATATGTATATCATAATTTGTATTGCAGAGCATTATTTCAGTGCCACGCAAAATACTTCTATAGAATTGAATTTCCCATACAAACTTAGATACCCCCTTTAACTCCCAATGGGGGTGAATTTCGAAAAATCCTGAAATACGTGTTTCATTATGTGTACTAAAAAGCATTAATTCAAAGTTTCATGCAAAAATGTGCAATAAAAATATTTTTCTCATACATACTTTGCCACCCCTTTTAACCTATTTAGGGGTTGAATTTCCAAAAAATAATATGCCTATGTCCTTCTCATGAATGCTAACTATCTACATACCAAATTTCAGCAAAATCGGTTTAGGCGTGAAAAGGTAACAGACAGACAGACAGAGTTACTTTCGCATACAAACTTTATAATATTAGTGTGGATTATTAAATTACGAACGTAAATACAATTTAGATAAAAAATGTCGCGCTGAAAAGCACGTTTTTATTAAGTTTGTTATTTTCCTCGCTAGGGAGCTCCGATAAATGCGTGCGATCGCTGTAAATTATAGGCACGCACCGTGGCCAGCCGGTACCGCCGCAACCGCGATGTCCCTATACTTTAAACCTGTAATATCTCCGAAACTATTCGTTTAATTTACATACTGTAAAGGGCTATATTGTCCTATATTAAATTTAAAACTTATTTAAGATACTTAATTAGATAAGGATGAATGTTGTATTGCTTTAAATCCCTTCGTAAATGAGCCATTATTTTTCGTAAAAAGTAATTGATAAAAATTGGTTATTGTAAGTTATCCCTAAGAGATAAACATATACCATCGCGAACTTTTTTGTAGACCTTTTTAGGGTAAACAATACTTAGTACATTATTTTGATCTATCTCGTAGAGTTCAGCCAGCGTTTGCAATGCAAGCGCAAAAAAATATGTTTGTTTACGACTTCGCATTAGAAATCTTGAAATTATCAGTGGTTCTCTAATATATGAAGCATGTTATTATACATATAAACCTTCCTCTTGAATCACTCTACCTATTGAAAAAAACCGCATCAAAATCCGTTGCGTTGTTTTAAAGATATAAGCATACATACATACAGACAGACGCGGAAAGCGACTTTGCTTTATACTATGTATAGATGTTGCCAATCTGATCCTATGCCTATCGTGTAAAATTCTCTCTATACCGGGACAGAAATGGTAAGCGTTGCGGAAGAGGGTGAAATGATGAACACTTTATAATATTACGTGTTAATATTTCAACTTATACTTTTACGCGCCGTTACTTGGAAGTATACCATTGTTTAATTATCCGGTTTTCAGATTAGTTGGCTATTTGATAGTACTTATTATTCTGTGACCAAATATTAAACAAATTGAAAGAGTTATTGTTCATCTAAGACGGGTTACCGGTTCCTTATCGTATTTTTAGAAAACACTTATACTGTTCCACACTATATCATATACGAATGTCATAATATTAATAATATGTAAAGCAAAAACTTGGAACTCTTTTTGCTAAAAATTGCGAGAACGAAAGAATATAAAATTGGGCACACTTATGGTGTATGTTTAGGTAAAGCGCAGAACACTAATAAATAATTATTATAAAGTTCATTTAATAAAAAAATAAAGCATTATCAAACTGGCATTGACACACACAAACAAATACATAAATTGATGACAACGATAAAATATCACAGAAACTACTTTCATAAAATTTGGAAGCAAAGTAGTTAGTCTTGATAAATAAAGGTGTCGTTCTAATTAAAAAGATATTAAAATTTATTAATACAATACAAATGTGGATTGATGTATCCGAGGGTGATGTCAAGAGTCTCCGAAACCGGCGTGTTTGTATGAAAAGGGTAATAATGAATGTGAAGGAAGCCTGACAGGTTTGTCAGGATTGTGAGGTCTGGCACTCGATACTCTCTGCCTACCCCGTCGGACTTGGCGTGAAGATATGTATGTATGTATGTAAAATTTATTATGGTCGAATTTCGACCAATGGGCGATAACTGAAATAATTACTTGTACTTACGAAGTTCTACTAAGTGAAAATGATGAAAAGTGGAATCTAGGTATACTGAACACGTTGCAATAAATGTAAAATGAAGTAAATTAACTTTGCATTAATTGCAAAAGTCTTGATGAATCTGAAATTAGTTGACACAAGTGTTTGATAAAGTATGTAGTGGAAAAGTGCAAGTGCTTAAATGTATAAATTCAGGCAAGCATATCTGGAAATTTTTTTTCATTGGGATGTTTTAGAATAACAAAAGTAAAATTATGAAAAAATATTTCAAATTCTAGTTTGTTCATTTATTATACGGTAGGTTAATCATTTGTTTTGATCTTATCAGTTATTGTAATACCGCTATAACATACAATAGAAGAACATTACTGAAACTCATCATAACTACAAATACATATCAGGATATACTATAATTGTTATATGTTTATAAATAAAACTACCGAGCGGCCCGGCGAACTTCGTTTCGCTTGACGACGATAACACAGTTTTTGTGGATTGAAGAATTATTTTTCTCCATTTTGCCTGCAATTTTCCCGGTTATTCTTTTCATAAAAACCTTCAACAAAACAAAACCAAAATATGGCAACAAAATATATGCAATCCGTTGAGGCTTGATACAATGACAAAAATACTTTGCTCTGCTTACCACTTCGGAGGTACGGGAGTGAAGATAAATTTTGATTTATCCCTTTGGTAACCCTCGACGGAAAAAGAGGAGTAGTATAACTATGACGTATCTATGCGTATGTTTATATCTCTCTGTAGCATCATAACTCCTAAACTATCGCGATCGCGATGTGATTTTTTTTTGTTTGAAAGCTGACGAATTCAAGATGATTCTAACTTACATTACTGATAGGTTTTTAGGCGTTTTAAAAAATTTGATAATTAAACATAATATGTTAACATGACTTCCTCATAAGTCTGATTTTATCTCTCTTCCACAAACTCCTGAAGGGTACAACCTGCTTACCATAAGAAGTGAATAACTTCTTTCAAAAATATTTCACCTCATTGAGTGACCGAGTGCGACATGTGTGTATTTGGAAATATTATTATTATTATTATAAGTTCGAAGAACGATCGCGAATGTAGAAAACAAACGGTATCTCATTTGCGTAACTGTATCTTGGAGCTGGTTTGCGACTGGGTCAGAGCCTCAATATTTATTGGCAATACATTTCTACTACCCTCGATTCTTATAAACATTATTTACCAAGCATTGTCGTGTTCCGATTAGAGTATGATAACCAGTAAATTTATTAAGTCAAAGGTTAAAGCATCTCAGGTTGCAACTTACCATAGATGTCTTTGATGTCTATAGACAACGTGTCTTTCTTAGCAGCGGAAAATGTTGCTACTTTTTGTCTTTCTTTATTATGGTAATACGTTGGCAATAATAGGTAAAAGGTGGTTTCAATCCTGGCTAATAGTTGCATAACACTATCACATAATTTAACTTACAATAGCAAAATTATTAAGTAATCTTAAATATTGATTTTGAAAGTTTATAAATATATTGTATAACATTAATTATTAAATAGCTATAATTTAAGTAGATTTTATTAAGAATTTCGACATTCCAAAATTTTATACCAAATTGAATAAAACGCATTCATTTATGCATTAATTAATAAATTCATTCATTCGTTCATTAGATTTTTTCCATTTTTGGATAATGAGGTCATCACATCCTAGCACAAAAATCAGGTTCTCAATTTTGTTTTCAATTTGGTACTTATAACCGGGGAAAGAATAGATAAGGCTACTACTCTACCCCGGTCACATACATGATTTTTATGTCTAAAGGACTTTGGAAAATTTGATAACTCTGCTTTCAAATTGAAACACACGTACCTGACTAATACCTATACAACCTGACAAACTAAACTTTAATTAGGGTAGATCTGTACGCAACCACAAACTGCAATTTTTTGTTGTATAGTACTGGAAGGCTAACAGAAGGATTTTATGATGGCAAGAAATTCAAGCTGCCTAGAAACGGCAAAGTGGTAATGGTGCGTTGCCAACTTTAGGCCGGGATGCTAGACCTCGAGCAAAAGTAAGTTTGCCGGGTACCTTATCCTCTAAACCAAAACACGTCAACGGCAAGCGCTGACATTATGGCGGCAGAAATAGGTAAGGCGGTGGTACCAATCCAGGTAAGTCGCTGGGAGACTCTATTACCGAGTCAGATGTTACGGTGTTAGTGACAGTAAGCCTATGCTCGCTTTTTACGAGCTGCCTGGCACAGGAAGGCAGATGTTCTATTTTGCAAAGAAGCCCGGACCAACACGAGGAAAATAGGATTTTTTTTTTTAGAAAAATCAAAATTATGTTACAAAAGCAACCATAAAACAATTTAAGCTCTGTAAACTGCAAAATCGACTTCATTTTCAACAATATGTTGTCTTAGTATACAAAGCATTGGCATTTCTTCGCTTTTCTTGAAATCCCATTATCGGATTCGAACTTTAGTCTCAATGGGATGACCTAGAGAGTACGGCTCTTTACGGTTACGTCGTACGGTTCAGAAATGACAGAGAAATAGTCTAACGTAATAAATAAATATAGCCGTCGAACATAGAACCTCATATTTTTTGAAGACGGTTTAAATTAATAACAAGCTGAAACACAATTTATGCAACTTTTTTAAACAATTGATAAATTTGCACTTAAAGATATTGCAATTGTAGTAAAATGAATGACTACATTTTTTATGATATTGGAAGGAAAACAAGAAGATTTCCTGATGGTAAGAAATTCACGCCGCCTAGAGACACCAAAGGTTGTAATGGTGCGTTGCCAACCTTAGGGCTGGATGTTAGGCCTCGAGCAACAATAACTTAAGTACAAACTTGAAACTTTTTCAAAATAACGGCACATATTTTTAATTGTGTAATAAACATTACAATAATACATATCTCAATATCATGAACCAAACATAAAGTTAGGTGAATGGCGTCGTTCGCTTCCGGAACAATTTCATAGATTAATTCACCATAATAAATTACGAGCGATTATTTTTGTATACGGTATTTTGTTTAACAAAAGAGAAATATTTCAATTATTTTTAAAATTCGAAAGCGTTTTCATATGCGACTAGCTACCACCTGCGAATCCGCCCGCTTAGTCTAGTTATTTATGTATGTAGGTTAAATTTTAAGTTTTCTATTATTATTTTTTAATTATTTCAGTAGTATATATAACACTATTATCTAGAATAATATCCACGCTGATATAAAGTCGTCTTCAATTTTGTAACAGTAAAAAACTAGTTTTTTAATCATATTTGTTAAAAGGATTTTTATGGTCTGCTTCCTACATCATTCCAATCTATTTTTTTAATTGAGCTTTAAACTTTTTTCGTAATTTATATTGTACCTATTATTTGTCAGATATCATTTTAATTGGCCGTTCTTAAGTTATATGTGAAGTAACTAGCTCGATTTTGTTTTACTTATCGCCTTTCGAATCACCTCTATGGTCCGGACCGCTGGCTTTTGACTTGTCTTCTTGAGTGATGGGATGAGAAACTCGGGATGGTGTAATCACCGGGTCGAGAACAAAAAAAAACATCTTCAATCTATATACATAAAAATCAATTGCTGTTCGTTAGTCTCGCTAAAACTTGAGAACGGCTGAACCGATTTTGCTAATTTTGGTTTTGAATTATTTGTAGAAGTCCAGGGAAGGTTTAAAAGGTAAGAAATAAGGAAAAACTGCGAGGAATTTAGGAAAACCAACATTTAAAATTTTCCCATACAAACGGAGCGGGTGGAACGAAGTTCGCCGGGACAGCTAGTTTTCTTATAAAAATAACGTAGCTCGGGACTGAATATCTGACCAGGATATGTGGATATGTGCCTATCGCAAACTGATAGGCACATATCCACATATACTGGCTACATGTCACACTGTGGGACTCAGGGTCTTCGGCTACCGTAAGTGCACTGGTTGTGCCTCTGCCTGCTGTTTCGGAGATACTGGCGTAAGAATACTTTCGTTTTACGTATTTAAACGAATTTTATTAATTTATGATAAAACTAGCTGCGCCCCGCGGTTTCACAAACGTAAGTCCCAATCCCGCGGGAACTCCGGGATAAAAAGTAGCCTATATGTTATTCTGGGTCTTCAGCTACCTACATACCAAATTTCATCGTAATCGGCTTTGTAGTTTTTGCGTGAAAGAGTAACAAACATCCATACATCCATACATACAAACTTTCGCATTTATAATATTAATAGGATGAAACATATCAGAGTCAATGTAATAGTGATGTGTAATACATCTGGGCCACATAATCATAAACATTTAGTGATCAAGTGGTGCAGGCCGTCGTTGCATCACTCAATGTTGCAGAATTGCCGCCGTACCTTGCGACACTATGGCCATTAACCTGTCTCTATACAATTTATTCTAATAAAACCATTACACATATAACTTTCCCTTTTGATTATAATCATTTTGATGTTACTAAATTTATTTACAGAAATAGTAAAAAAATATCGAACAAAGTACACACATTGCCACACGGCACACACACCAAACGCGCACGCAAATTGTATTCCATATTATCCACAACGTTACGTTTACTTTTTTTTTAAATTTTTTTTTTGTAATTTTGCTTTATTCAAACAGCCTGAAACTATAATATAAATAACTAAAAGAAAATAATCAATACGTTTTAATAAAAAATACAATATGAACTTCTGCTTCTGCTTTCTTTAGGTTTTGGCATTCACGTTGGTATTTTGCCATTAGTCAAGTAGACATTGCATCAAATTTACCAAAATCGGGATTCAATTATAATTAGTATCGCCTCTGTGGTCTAGCGGTTCAGGTGTTGGACTTGACTGCATGAGGTCCCGGGTTCGAATCCCGGCTCGGGCAACAAAACGAAAATTTGGTTTTTCTAATTTTCTAATAAAAAAAATGTTGCTCGGGATTGGATATGTGCCCGGTTGGCAATAGGCTTGCCACATAATGTATCTTAAAGCTTTCACACAGATGCCCATGCATCTTAAAGCTTTTGGCATAGGCATAGTAAATACTTTACCGACAGGTCAATTGTGAACGTATTTGAATGATTTTTTTTCAATGATAATTTCTATTAATATTAAAATGTATAGCTCATAATTATAATATTGCAAATTTTTAAAATCTTAAATTTTGATTTGTAGGAGAGAATCCGTTCTTTATAATAATTACAAATCAGTCAATAAAATACAATGTCATATTGCGATGCTATACGTGAGTATAATACACATTTACATTTGTGATAACATCATAAATACTAGTTACAATAAATACCATTCATTCAATTTAGTTTGTCATAATGGTTCAATAGATCTTTCGATATTTTCCAACCTTATTAATTGTCAATGATCGATAAATATCATCGTGCCGCCATTGTTGTTTCCTAAATTGGAATAAGGAAAAACGGACTATAGGTAGATCGTTTGTAGGAATATATAACACTAACTAAATAATACTAGCACGTCGCTACCTTACTGTTGATATCGTAAGACAAAAGTGCCTTCTATCAAGGAACACTACAATGGTTAGCAATGACGTTATGGCGGCAGGAATGTGTGATGTTGTGGTACCGTTCAGTGCGAGCTTTTAAAAAGTTTTCTGTCACCTAGTAAAATGTGTGATATTAGCATTCTCAAGAATAACTTCTAAAAAGAAATGAAATCCCATCAAAAACTTATTCGTGTTGCTAATGAAAAATGAAAATTATTTATTTGCGGTAAATATTGTGTGTTAATTAATAAAAAGTTATTAAAAATTTAAGAACACAAATATTGCAAAATGTGCAAATATTAAACTAAATATAAAGAAATTAAATATTTATATACATTTTAACTTTTAAATCACAGCACTTATTTATATTTTAATAGATATTTTATTTATTTAGGTATATGTTTAATAAGTTTCATAATTCATAACAAATAAATTTAAAGGTAGATTAATTTTAATCCTATCTACTGTACACTGCCACCGTTTCCAACCCTAGCCAGTCAGGAGAAGAAACGGCAAAACAAACTCCCCGGCAACCAAGCCTATTACCTATATGCCTGGTTACTACCAAGACTGCTAAGACAAGATCATATGGCTCGCACTGTGCAAAAATTATCAGATGTCATCAGAAAGAAGCTGCTTACTGTAAACGCTCTTCAAGCTCCAAATTCACAACTTTACATCTAAGTCAGAAAAATTACTTCACCGTTTCGCTACCGTCCTTGGCGTAACGTAAAAAAAATATTCATAGATCATTAATTTTCTAATACGCCATAATTATTCTCTTAACGACGAAACGGTAAAGCCACATTTTTTGACATACTATGCATCGTAAGTTAGTTTAGACGTGAATTTAGAGCTTGTAGAGTTAGAGATTTTAGAGAGTGCGAGCCATATGACCTCGACCCATATGAGTTGAAATGAAAAATATACATTTGGATAACTAATTACTTATATTTTAACCAAAAAACGCGAATCAAAAAAGGACCGCATGAATGACATACCACAACAAAATAAAAAAAAATAGAAAAACAACTGAAAAAAGCTTCAATATGACGGCACAATCCCCATCTGAAAAAAGTTTCGATTTGTCTGAAAAATACCCATGAATAAAATGGCGAATCATTTTATTTGAATTTATTTTTTACAAAAAATGTGATAAATGAAGAACTGCTCCACCGATTTTATACAAACTTCACATAAGCCATCTACTAAATAGCCCAAACAAAGCCTAGATATTTGGTTTTGGATAGGTGACCAAGTTCTTAAGGCCCCATACTCAGTCAGAAAGAAGAGCCAATCACCGCGCTCCCCCGTTCCATGATTACTATGAACAATGGCGCTCTAAAGTAAACGTCTTAAGCGACAAACCACTATTTTTGACACTATAAAAGTAATTTGAAAAAAAGTATAAAAACTGAAACACTTATCTTGTAGGTATAGTACTTATCTATGTTTTTGTTAAATCTGGTGTCGATATTTTCACAATTGAAGTAAAAGCTTTCAAAAAAAGGGTTAACTTTTTGATTTTTTTCTATCGAGCAAAGTGAAATGAATCGTGTTTTGGAAACACTAGTCTAGTAAAGCATATTCATGTTAATCTTGTGTATTTTTGTCAGCAAGATCCATGATTGCTTTGTATGAAAAAAACAGTAAACTGCTGACGTATTTTAGCGTACTACGTAACTTAAGGGGCCATCCCTTAAGTTATAAAATTACAACGAAAAGTGTCATTGATTTTTATATATATAAATAAAGATAACCCAACCGTGTAGTAGTGTTTAAGCTATATTTAATAACGCATACTTTTTTGGATAATGACGTAATGAATTTAGAGTCGGTTTTTGGCAGTTGTCCTTATCCTTAAATTATTTTATACACACTTTATTACTTAAAACCTTAATGTTAATGTGTACATCAAACAATGCTCGTACTTAACATATTTACATACTATTATTCTACTTAAATTACTTACTTAAGACTTTCCCTTTTAAATTCAAAGTTTACTTTCATAATAGTACATAATGTTATTTAATGTGATATGAAATAAACTTAACTAGAACTGCTTAACATAAATTTTGTTGCTGTCGGGATGTGACGACATCATCGCTTTCTGGTAAATGTAGTAATTTTGGTTACTAGGTTATTCCATTCAGTCAATCATAACTAAGTAAATAACGCTTACGTTGTCGTTGTCTAATAAAAAAAAAGTGTTGCTCGGGATTGGATATGTGCCCGGTTGGCGATAGGCTTGCCACGTATCAAATTGTGGGACTGTATCTACGGCTAGTCGTGGGTGTCCTCGTTGTGCCTCTGCCTATCTCTTCGGGGATGTAAGCGTAAAGATACTACTACTACGTTGCCCGTAATTGTATATGGGCCCGATTGACGATGGATTTGCCACCTATCACATTGTGGGACCTAATGTCTTCGGCTAGTCGTGGGTGACCGCTGCCTACCTCTTCGAGGACATATACTTGAAGATACTTTTTAGTGGTAGTACCGGTAAATTAGTGTTCGCTATTACCAAGTTTCGTGGTAAAGTTCTACCTTTTTAGTGGTCATTTTAATCATCGACTTTACACAAGTGGTTAGATAAGTAATATCCTGATTGCGTGTTCCTGTTAACTCTTTAATGTTATCTGAATATATTTTTGACCTTCTTAGCTTGTAGGGTTGTTTTTTAAAATCCTAAGAAACCACAATTGAATAAGTGATCATGATTGACAAAAGTAGACCGTCATTTGATTGAGTTTAATTTATGTGATTAACTTAATTCGTATCTTAAATGACTTATTTCGATATGAACATTTTATTTTTTAAATAGCAACAGAATTGTGTTCTCCTTCTTTTACAAATATGGCTTTCGATCGTTTTTCACGACTACTTTGCTAATGTCAAGTTAGTTAATTCTTATACAATATACAGTCATTAGTCGCTATGTACAAAGACATGTCAGGTCAGGGTCTTGAGTAAAGCGGTGGCTTCGTTACCCAAGCTCATCTAGTGAGATTTGACGGCAACGAGGAAATAGACGATACACTAATTTCTTTATGATTATTTCATTTGTGCACTTTCACTGAACAAAATTAATTTAATTCCCACCTAAATTAACTAGTTTTACTCAATATAAACACGAAATTCAGTAATAATAGAAAAATTACGACCTTTCATAATCTCCAGAATCGTGTTAAAGTTATCGTTATAACTGTTATAACAAAGAATAAGAAGAAAATGTCATTAAAGTCCAGGTAGAGTTTCGGCACCCTCGTGAAATAAGATGGTCGCTTTTTTTGGTAATTATTCATTTTCGTTTATAGGTATAGGTATACATATAGCAAATTGTCTAATTTTTATCCGATTCGAAAATGAGGAGGTTCCTAATTCGATGTTTCCTTTTTCGTATATATGGTTCGTTATATATGGCTTTTTTACAACTAGTTTGGACGTAAGACTCTTCAAAAGGTACGCCGCCTGAATTCACGTAAACTAACGTAACGTAACTCGGGCACGAACCACGACAATAAAGAGCACTCTTCCACTTAGTGCTAACTCTACTTTGTACTTGATATAACATTGAAACTTAGTTGAAAGTGAATTATGACTTTGGTTCTGTCCGACACGGTGTTGTAGCCGTAGGTCAAGAGCACTAGCCACTTTCTCTATCTTACTGTTAGTTTCAAATTACTGCAGTTAAGTCAATTATCCAATAACATTTATCTCAAGCTATTGCTTGTAGGTTCACAAAGATGTTGAAATTACTTTTCGTGGATTATGATGGGATTGAAGCATTTTACCGGAGCTGGGTAATGTTGACACGGGCTCTAAGTACTACACAAAATTTGGTAAAAATCGGTTCAGTAGTTTTCTCGTGAAAAATGAACAAACCGATAAAAAGTATAATAAACCTGGTTTAAGTTCATGTATCCTGTCTACTTACATAGTAGACGTACACAAAAATTCTAACATTCCGGTCACAACAGCAACGCACATGTAACGTCTTTGGTATCATGATTATTTCAGGAAAATCGTGTACTTATTCGCTGACCATTCACATAAAAAATAATACTACACGTAGAAATAATTGTCTGTCAAAATGTCTTTAGAATACGTATATAATATCGTTGTTTCTTTTATAATAATGGAAACTAAAAATGGCAAACGATTTTACTAATTGTTGTAAGTTTACTGATTACTGAACAAGCAAACATTTCTTGACGTAGTCCAACAAAAAAGGCGAGACTGGGGGCATATCCACTGGTCGTAAATTAGTTTATACAAAACATTTTTTCCTTGTAGGTACCTAATCTTAATAATCTTTAGATTTACTGCGTATGTACTTAGTCTGGCCATAAATACTGTTACACTTAAAAATAAAAAAATATTACATTTGAATTTCGAATCTGTCATTTTTATACGATTGTTCATTGTGTTTTCTC
>NJDD01000660.1:117127-143887 GCA_002245505.1 Calephelis nemesis | reverse complement strand
AAAATAGTGATTTTTTTTGTTCGTCATTATCTCGCATCGCAACAGTGCTACATTACTGTATGATTTTTTTATATTTAAGATATATAGGAAGCTGAAGAGTTGGTTAGGCTACCGTTTACCCCTATATCTAATATGGTTCCCGCGGGATAGCAAACTAACTTTACTTTACCTTTTTCGATAGACTTACATAATTTTCCTATTAGGTCTAATTTGCAAGTCTACAGGCAACAGGACAGCTACTATGTTCTTTACATTAAACTAAACTTAGTCCGTGTGGGGTACTGAGAGTAATTTACTAACTGAGAATGTTTTTTTCTATGCTGTTGCTCCGGAGCGAACAATGTATGGGCGCAGAACAATCTCCTTTGTATAAGACCACATTTCGTCGTGTGTCGTCACCCAATTTCCAAAAAAGAAACTATGAAACTTCATTCGTTTTTTTCGTGTAATACCAAACATACAAAAGAAACCAATCCTCATTTTTGGCATCGGCTAAAAATAAGGGTTAATTTAAAACAGTTATAATCGTAGAAGCAGATTATTCTCACGCACTTGCGTGTAACCTTTTAGCAACATGGAGAAACCAAAAGTAGAAACCACTGCACTAGAAACTATGTCATTCTATAATGTTGCTATTTATATCGGGTGAAATTGAAAACATGCGACAAACGGATAATGCTGATTCGATACGCGTTACTTTATAGTATTTTATACATACTTACATATCTTCACGCCAAGTACGTGACGGAGTAGGCACAGGGTATCGAACTTGACATGTTCATTAGTCAATTCACAATTATTTTAAATTGATTAGTTTTTCTCATTAGATGGTGAGGTAATTTTGGTCACTTAAACACGAAAAAGGATGTTATAAAATTGAAGTTAAAAAAATGAAAACATCAATTTTTGTACATAGTAACCATCATGTGAGGAAAAAATATACGGTTTTTTTTTATTTAAACTTCCACTTTCTGGTTGTTGCATTTTTAATCCAAAAGAAAAGAGGGGTGTTATAATAAGTTTGACGTTTTATGTGAGTGTGTGTGTGTGCCGAGGGGCCAATTTCGATGCGATTTTTTTTATTTCAAAGCTGACGTTCTCGAGATGGTACTTACTTAGCCCCATTGCATATATGTTTTGTCAGACAATATACATGTTACGGATTTGATTTCCAACAGGGACATTGTTTGTGAATCTATGTTTGGGTAATAAATACTCTGGTATTCTAACATCGCAATTAAACAATAGGCGTCGATGGTAGAAAGATGAAAATGTAGGTTGCTTTTTGATACGATATAACAAAACATTTAAAGCTATTTCAAAAAGAGTTTTAATACGAGTACAAACACTTTGACACGAGAATTTTAAATATTTTTGATTTTTTAACATCCTCAAAACCCAGCGCTTTGAATAATACGTTCATACGAAAACAGTACCTACCTTTAAACGATCTTAAAAAAGGAGGTTATCATTTGACTTGAATATTTTCGTATGTTTGCAATGTAAGTACTCGGATAATCGTGTATTGATTTTGAAAATTTATGACGGACCATAAAAGAATTACCAATTCGCGACTGGCTACCTACCTGACGTAAATCAAAATAAATAAAAAAACCGTTGCCCAAGACATAGGCATCACCTAATTTGGGAACTTCTGGTAAATCATATAAATAGAAGGAAGAAGATAAGCAATACTTATCTCCAAATAATTATAATGTCATTTTTTTTCTTTGATTGCTATTTAATGTAATATTAATCAACAGTACATATTTCATTATAATTTACTAGCGGCCCGCCCCGGCTTCGCATGGGTATAAAATATACGTGATGCCAAAACTTTCGACCCATTTTTACCCAATCATAGTTTATGTGTAGGAGAAGTGCAGTACGCTAATATTTTTCAATAATCATGCTTATAAAGTACATTAAATCAATAAATAAAACCCACATTACCATGCATTTGACACACATAAACAAATGTATTGGTGATAACGATAAAAGATCACAGATGGCGCACTAAAAAGTTTGGAAACAAAGTAGTTAGTCTTGAGAAATGAAGATTGCGTTCTTCTCAACAAGATGTTAAAATTTATTATGGTTGAATTTCGACCAATGGGCGACAAATTATTAACCTTTCTCTTCAATCACTTTATCTGTTAAAAAAACCGCATAAACATCCGTTGCGTAGTTTTAAAGATTTAAGCATACAAAAGGACATAGGGACAGAGGAAGCGACTGTTTTATACTATGTAAGTGATTTGTTAGTGTAATTTGCTGTCTGTCACCTATTAAAAATTGTGTGTTTTAGCTAAATAAATAAATAAAAAAAATAATAGGTTATAGGTGAAATAGTTGGAGTAGGTTTTTGTAGTTTTATTGCGCTTAATTATTTTCAATAAGTAGTAAGTTAAAGATCATCGTACTAAGTTACAAGTAAAAAAAAGTAAAAGAAAAAACACTAAGCGTATTTATATTGACTAGTTTTACTAAATAGATATTGTTAATTTGTATCTATAAAAAATCATAGATGTGATTGGTGAAATATCCGGTCAAGCACCTTGGCAACTCGAGGTCCTATCCTAAGGTCGTCTGTGACGAGGTTATTGGTCTGCAACGATATATTACTATCGCTATGGATGTTACTTCCTTAAACAATAAAATTGATGACATTATACGTTGCGCATGAAATTTATAGCCTCAATATTGACAATAGTATCGTCAATATTCTGAGGTTCTGCAAAAAATATTAATATATCAAAATGTCAATGTATACATACATAATATAAAATAAATAAATAAATATCTCTGGACAAGTTACAAGAATTGAATCTAACCCCCAAGTAAGCAAATTATATGCTTGTGTTATGGGTGTTAGTCAACGACACTAATGCATAAAAATACTTAAATAGTTACCAGAATAAATATAATACACACCTAGACTCGGAAATGCAGAAATCGTAATGTTCACCACACAAATGGGTTCGATTCCCGGGTCGGGCAATAAAAAGAAATTGCGGTTTTTCCAGTTTTCTTTTTTTAAACACAGAGATCCAAAAAAGAGGGATTGAAAGAAAATGTTGGTGCGAAAATGTATTGTGTGAAAATGCGACTTAGTTTCTTCGGCTAGTCGTGGGTGCCCTGGTTGTGCCTCTGCTAAAGAGACTTACTTACTATTATATCCACGAAATTCAATAGTTACAAAAATACAATGTCCATCATTTCTCTCGATAGAAATCTTTGTGTACGTAATAAAATTTTAAATAGTTGAGCAATTGCTTATTTGTTTATAAATTATAGACTTATACGTTCAGAAATTTTAAAAGTTGTTGGCAAACCTGATAAATTAAATTTCCAGAAAACCACCTTCGAATGTATATACTTACCTAAGTATACATATACGGATTAACATGTATAATGTATGTATAGGATTACACGAGTGAGAGCTCTTTCTTGAAGTTTCACATAGAAAAAAGTGAATAGTGATTGGGCTAGGCGTATTTATAACGACCACATCGACCGATATTAAAATAGTGAAGAAATTTGAAGAATTCTATCTTGCCCGTTTCTGCTTCCCTAACATAAATTTTTCGTGTTCCGTTTGGGACAGTAAAGTTAAAGTCCCAGCCTGAAGCTGGATAGTTTTTAAATAGTTTATAAAGACTATTTTTAAAAATTTTAAAGAAAGAAAAAATTTCGCCCCAGACAGGATTTGAACCTGTAACCTTTCGTCTCAAGCCGACGAATGCTCTAACCAATTGAGTTGCTGAGGATTCAAGTCCCGTGGCGAAATTTGTAATTCCTTTCTAACCCGTTAACGCGGGTAGTTATGTCCTATAATCCTGTCTAGGGCGAAATTTTTTCTTTCTTTAAAATTTATAGAAATTTATCCCACCCACAGGGCCAGTGCTAAAAAATAAAAATAAAATAAAAAATAAAAATACTGTTTTTAAATTATTCAAAAAAACTTAAGGGTAAAGTGTTAAAATAGCAAACAACGAACAGCTCTCCTGATGGTAAGATATAAACTTAGCTTATAGACACCTACTGTAGCTGCAACTAAAAGTTTTTAGCACATGTTACCCTATTCTTCCGCACGGACCATGACAATGGCGAACACTTGTGCTATGGGGACAGGAATTGATAAAGTAGTAATAGCAAGTTTCATAAGTTTAAAACGCTGGCAAATATGGTACAAGATAACAAACGAATAAGTGATCAAAATCCAACATTACGCGGTGTCACGTCTCCCAAGTTTGTGTTTAAATGCATTTGATGTCGTCGTAAAATATTTGATTACATTTCAACTTTTATAAACTTTACTATAATATTTTGTTTAAAAATAGTAATTGACGAAAATTGTCCGAATGGCGACGAATACAAATTTGAGCATCCCACAGGAACTCGTTGAACTATAGAGATTAAAAGTAGACTTTGCTGTTTTCCTAGACCTAATCTAGTTGCATGATAAAGCACAGTAAAATCGATTCAGCATACTACTTGTTCATTATAAATATAAATTATTAATTTCATTTTTTTATTAAATTGGTTTCATTCTGTATATTGTATTGTTATTATTATTGTGTTTATATGTAGGTATATGTCTAACACCCTCCTAGGCACATTACAGCGACGCATCTTTAACATTTGTGGTGTCTTTTTTTATGATATTGGAAGGCTAACAAGTAGACGGATTTCCTGATGGTAAGAAATTCACGCCGCCTAGAGACACCAAAGGTGGTAATGGTGCGTTGCCAAACTTAGGCCGGGATGTACCTCGAGCAAAAGTAAGTGTACCGTCTACTTTACCATCTGAACCGGAACACGTCGAAGCACTGACGTAATGGCGGCAGGAATAGGCAAGGCGGTGGTACCCATCCGGGCGAGTCGCTGCAAAACTCTACCACCTAGTCAGATGTCACGGTGCTAGTGACCCTAAGCCTATGCTCGCCTTTTACGAGCTGGCTGGCAGGAAGGCAGATAGTCTATTCTGCAAAGGGGCCCTGACAAATACGGGAAAAATCTATAGGTCACAGTTGTATGTTACCCTCAGGAAAACCACATTCTTCTCTAGTTCATATGTATATTAAAAATGGATTTCTTTGTATTAATCGTTAGTACCCATAGACGACGATGTAAATAAGTACCTAAATATCCCTCGCCAAGTCACAAAAATTTAATCTAGCCCCAATGTAAGCAAAGTGTATGCTTGTGTTATGGGTTATTTAGTTATGGTTAGTCAACGATTCTAATACAAAGAAATACTTAAGAATGTACCAGAATAAATTTAATACACACCTAGACCCAGAAATGCATACATCTAAATGTTCATCATACAAATGCCTGCCTTCGGGAATCAAACCCAAGCCTTGAGGTCGGTCGGTGGAGCTAGGCCTGTACTCTAGCCCCTCGACCAACATAACCTACATTAAATTCAAAAGAATTAACTTCTGAAATAACATTAAATTTAGAATAATCTAGATATTTCTAAATTGAATGTCCTCAGTTCAAGTTCAAATGGTTTATTTGACCCGGCCAAGGCTTTATTGCAATCCTCTATATCAATAAATAATATTAATATAATATAAACTGTTCTCAAGGTATCGTTTTATATTATAAATAATATATTAATCCCTACTGATATGTAAATGCAAAACTGTCATATATTTGTCCTTTTACGTTCCGATATCTTAACGAGTGTCCATGAAAGAGAATAGTTTTATTTATTTTAATACATAGGAGTAGCCGCGGGCAATATCTAAAAAAATAAATACAAAGTTCAAAAACAAAATATTTTTAAATTCTTTTACAACTTATTGTTTTTTAAAATTATTGCAAATAGCACTCATTACTACGCAATCCAGTAGCCATTTTGTGCCTCACTACGCTATTGTGAAATCAACAGAGTAACGATGATTCCAAAACATTGGAAAAGAGCTTAAATGTTCCACAAAAAAGGAGATTATATGTTCCACGCCTGTATATTTTTATGTATGATCGATTTCTCCGACACTTCTGAACCAATTGAAAAAATCTTTTTGTACTTGAAAGAGCGGTTCTCGTTCTCGTCAAATCGGGATCTGATGATGGAGTGCCACAGAAATCGAGAAAAACGCATATTTTACGTTCTTACTTACTTATTGAAATCGAAGTCGGATTTAGTACCTAAATTGTTGCATGTAATTAAGTACTACGATGATGAAATAAAGTTTTTTTTTTACGATATTAGAAGGCAAACAAGCAGACGGATTTCCTATTGGTAAGAAATTTCCGCCGCCTAGATGTCTCTACGCACCATTACCACCTTTGGGACACCAAAACTTTGGGTGCGGTGCCAACCAGAGGCCGGGATGTTAGGCCTTGAGCAAAAGTAAGGTTACCGGCTACCTTAACCTCCGAACCGGAACACGTCATGACGTTATGGCGGTAGGAATAGGTAAGGCGGTGGTACCAATCCGGGTGAGTCGCTGCGAAACTCTACCACCTAGTCTGATGTCACGATGTTAGTGACGGCAAGCCTATGCTCGCCTTTTACGAGCTGCCTGGCACAAGAAGGCAGATGGTCTATTCTAAAGAGGAGCCCGGACCAACACGGGAAATAAAAAGTAATTATATTTAAAGAACTAATAAAATTTCTGACAAAATTATATTAACTGGTCTAACCCTAAAGAAACCAACGAGGAGGACCATTAAATAACTTACAATAATCAACTTTTTTGTTTCAGGTATACTTCGTTTTGAAACACCACCAAATTATGGACCGATGTAATGTATTTATGATTCAACATACTGATAACCTAACGGCAACAGATCAACGTAGCTTAAAGACACCATAGATGTTATATCGTCGCTATCTGTGGGCAGGTTTTAATAGATCTAACTTGCAAGTTTACCGGCTACGGTAATCTCTAAACCAAAACCTTCTCCACCCTACTCCGGTAAGTTGCTGGACACTTGTAACTGTATGTTGTGTCTCCCGTGTTGGTCCGGGCTTCTTTGCAGAATAGACCATCTGCCTTTCTTGCCAGGCAGCTCGTAAAAGGCGAGCATAGGCTTATCGTCACTAACACCGTGACATCTGACTAGGTGGTAGAGTTTCGCAGCGACTCACCCGGATTGGTACCACCGCCTTACCTATTCCTGCCGCCATAACGTCATGACGTGTTCCGGTTCGGAGGTTAAGGTAGCCGGTAAACTTATTTTTGCTCGAGGCCTAACACCCTGACCTCAGGTTGGCAACGCACCATTACCATCTTTGGTGTCTCTAGGCGGCGTAAATTTCTTACCATCAGGAAATCCGTCTGCTTGTTTGCCTTCCTATAACATAAAAAAAAAGGTTGTCTCTTTGATAATGATCTATTTAACTTATGCTCGTCTCTTACGAGCTGCCTGCCAAAGAGCATAAAGAGCTCGAGAAGGACCACATAAAATGTATAGGACGTCATGATGTTAAAAATACTTAAAAAGTAAACCGTACATGATTAAACTTACGCAAGTGGCATAACGTCATAATATTAAACTGGAAACTATTAACTAACATTAACATCGTAGGTGTTTGGCAACATGTATTTATTTTTAACGCTCACAAAATCTGTCTAATTAAGCATCATACAAAACAGTTTCTACCTCAAAACAACATAAATATAGTGACGTTTTGTGGCATTAAAAAACTGAATTTCAATGTTTCAAATTAAGGTTAAAAACTTTTGAAAAACAGTTCATTTTTCAATTTCTTGTAAGTGTACGAGAACATATGTATTAACTTTTTAGGCTTAAAAATATCTAAACGTCAATGCCACAAACTTAATTCATAATTTGAACAGTATATTATTTTATAGATTAATTTTAGTATTTAGATTTTATTTGAACAGTATATAACAGTACATTAGATTTATAACATATCATAATGACTCGTAATAATGCAAATTCATATTTAAACATAAGCGGTTAGATTTAAAAAGCGCTTCATTCCTTGACCTTAATAATGTTGAACAAAAAATGGATTTACAAATTTACTTATGATCGCGGATTCGCGTACTTATATAAAAAAATTCAATTACTAGGTGGTAGAGTTCGTAGCGACTCGCCCGGATCGGTACCACTGCCTTACGTATTCCTGCCGCCACGTCAGTGCTAGCCGTAGTCGTATTCCGGTTTGGAGGGTAAGATAGCCGGAGGGTAAGATAAACTTACTTTTGCTCGAGGCTTAGCATCCTGGCCTCTGGTGTGCAACGGATTACCATCCATACCATTACCATCTTTGGTGTCCGTAGGCGTGAATTTCTTACCATCAGGAAATCCGTCTTCTTGTTTGTTTGCTTGCAATATCATAAAAAAAATATATCCATGCTTAACCGCATTCAATAGAACACAGTTCAGATTTTTATAGTCGACACTTGGTGAGATTCTACCGACATGTACATATTTTTTTATTGGAAAATTACACATGTAGTTACATGTAATTACGTTAAAATTGTGCATGTAGGTAATAACTTTATTTAAAATTTGTACGTCACCTGTTAACAAATGTGTTTGGCAAGATATGGAAACTTAAACATCTTTTATGTACCCACCTTTGCAAATAAATAAATATGAATATCTACAACGAACAGACATGACTACTTTTACGATATACGCATAGACTTGTTACGATAACCATGTGTAATAATTTAATTACTATTTGAATAACTTACAACTGTATTATATCAAAACTAAAAAAATAAAGTACTTTGCGCGTAACGTATTTAAATTTTAAATGAAAACATTTAATGACATCAGAAGGTTGTACCAAGGATATTATTATTTACAAACTAGCAACCCGTCCAGCTTCGCACGGATTGACAAACTTCTATTTTATTATACGTATATCTTTCGTTTCGAATAATTCTATCGATTAAAAAAATCGCATCAAAATTAGTTGTGTAGTTTTAAAGATCTAAGCATACATAGCGACAGATACAGCGGAAAGCAACTTTGTTATATAATTTGTAGTAATTTACAAATAAATCTATGATGTGAGTAAAATATATTCTATACTAGCTGTCCCGGCGAACTTCGTTTCACCCGTTCAGTCTGGAAAATAATAAAGTATTGTTTTTCCCATTCTCCCTGCAATATTCCCGATTTTTCTCTTCATAAGAACCTTCTCCTGATAATAACTAACACAATAAAAAAATAATTAACCAAATCGGTCCAGTCTTTCAGAAGTTATGCGCTTACCAACACATTTAGCGATTCATTTTTACATTACAGAAGATTATATATACTAGGCTGCTGCCTTCCAGACTAGAACATGACAATAACAAGCATCGACATAAACAATATAACTTAGTAATACTTGTTATTACAAATAACCTTTCTGTAACAGTTATACAATTTCACACATTAAAATTCATAAATGTTATCAAAGAATTGCAAGTTTTTTTAGAATTTACAATTTTATGGTTAGTTTGTTCAACATGTTTGCGTAATTTATCCATATCTATAATAATATAATAAATGCGAAAATATGTTTGTCTGTCAGACTGTCTGTTTGTTGCTCTTTCATGTCTAATGTGCTGAATTAATTTTGATGAAATTTGATATGTGTTTAGCTATTTTTTTTCAAAAACGAACCCCTCAAAAGACAAGAGATGTAAGTTTGTTCGAAAATTATAACTATTCTACGCTTACGAAGACGCCGGCAAACAGCTAGTAGTCAATAATTTCAATAGAATGGTGGTTATATGTGATAAATAAATATTTCATTCAATACCAAGTCGCGTTTTGATAATTCTTTTTGCGAAATAAATATCCCTGGACAAGTTACACAAATTGAATCTAACCCCAAATTAAGCAAATTATATGCCTGTGTTGTGGGTGTTGGTCAACGATACTGATACATAGAAATACTTAAATAGATACCAGAATAAATTTAATAAACACCCAGACCCGGAAATACATACATCTAAATCGAATCGAACCCGAGCCTTGCAGTTAGTTCGTTAAAGTTAGGTCGTTGTAGTTAGGCGTGTATGCTAGCCCTTCAACGAAAATAATATTGTTAATTGCCTTGCAAAATCTTGCTTTAGTCTAAAAAATGAATACTAAGTATGAGTTTCAATATTTTCTATGATAGCTGCGTATACAGATTAAAAAGGCATGAATGTACTTTTAAATTTTTACAACATTTAAGCCTTACTATTTTCCAAACAGGATTATAACAATAACAAGAATTGACGTCATCAGGTTAGTCAGTATAGTCCGTGAGTCCATGTGTACGCTGAGTAGAATAAACCATCTGCCTCTCCGCCAGGTAGCTTGTAGGAGACGTGCTGAGTTTAAATAGGTCATTATCAACAAGACCACTGGTGGTAGAGTGCTGCAGCAACATGTCCGGGTAGAAATCCAACGCCTTACCTTTTCCTGACGCCATAATGATTATCACGTTGCGGTCTGGAGGGTAGGGTAGCCAGTAGACTTACACAATTGGTCTAACACTCCGGCCTCAGGTAACACACCTATAACATCTGTAATATCTATAGGCTAGGTTTGTCTCTTACCATCAGGAGACCGATGTGCTTGTCCACGTAACATAAAAAATATCGGTGAAATACATGCAAGATGTTGTAAGACTCTCCCACTTGCACTATCTAGTGGTCACGATTATAGTCGCGTGCCTATCAATCTTTGCTCGTCTGGCCTCATGTAGCCTAATAGGAAGACAAAATATTGATATTATGATAAGTCAATATTTTGCTTCAATTGAATTAACATTTAATTTAAAATAAACATTAGAGTCCTTTAGTCACTCATTTGGCACGTTGTGTCATTAACCTATAATATTTACTTTCACATTGCGTGTATAACGCATATCTTAGAGCATATGTTACTTTAGAATTCATGTAAGGAATATCAATAGATTTCAACTAAATTTATTTTTTGTTAGGATGTATGTGTTTATGGGTTGAAAGGCATACAAGCGTGTGTAGTCTGAAAGAAGAATGCACGCTGTAGACACGCTTCTGAAAGAAGATGCAAATGGTGCAGTACGAAATAAGTATCAAACTTTTACTTGTCTAAGTTAAACAGCTTCTCTTCCTCCAAAACAGGAACGAGCAGTAAAAAAAAGCGTAGTGAAGTAGTTGACATTGAACCCAGGACCAACACGGGAAATATTCATTCAAAAGATATGAATAACTATGAGTGTAACAAAAACTTTTACTTTAATAATGATCTTCACGTCCAAATCCCAGAAGTTTTACGCAGAGGTAAAACCAAGGCATCCGCGACTAGTCGAAGACACTAAGTCCTACAATGTGATAGGTGACAAGCTTAACGCCAACCGGGCACATATTCAATCCCAGTCAATGACGTTTTATTAGATAATTGAAAAACCACAATTTGTTTTTATTATCCGACCCGGCACCTCATAGAGTCATGTCCTACACCGGACTGCTAGACCACAGAGACGTTTCCTTTAGTTACGTAATTTGTAGAATATGGCTATTACACATCATAATATAATCTAATAGAAATAAAGTTTAAATTAAGCAAGTAAATTAGTTAAAAAATTTGTGTGGGACTCTATATTAAACTCTAAGGCTTGCACTAACTAATCATAATATAGGAAACATTAGTGCGTTCCCAATTTGTATGATAATAGATGGTACTGGTGTGTGTAAAAATAAAATGACCCTAATTAGTTAAATAATGCAGCACTGATTACACTGTGCTGGTTCCGGCAGTTTTTTGGCCGTCTTATAAAAAGGAGAAGGAAGTTTGATCCCTCACTTTTTTTCGAGCCGATTTTTAAGTCATTCGTAAAGTAAATTTAAAATTGTTTTTTTTTTATATATTTGAAAGAGGGTACGTCTATTACCACCAGGTCAGGATAACCAAAACGATAGAATCTAAGAAAAATCGAAAAAATCTTCTTTTTTTAGTTTACTTGGATGATGTCATATTTTAAACAGTTTTAACAGTTTCACTGCATTTGAATGATAAATCATGAAGACCAACTACTTTTCTACAAAGCAGCAGATAAGATCAACAATATCAAAAATCCAGCGCAATGTTTCTTTAATCCTAAAGCATTAAGGGTTGAGGCCTGACGACTCCATTTTTAATTTATCCTTTGATGTACTCCATCGTTAACTGTATTTTAACAAACTTCTTGAAAAGAAGCAGGCGTCAAAAGGAGTTTCTCAATGCTATGGTGTTTTATATGTGTTATCCTCAAAACTTTATACCAAATGGTTCAATGTTTTTTGTTTAAAAACGGTCTTTCTCAATATAATTTATCTAATCTCCTCCCACCTATTCAGGACTACGGGCGTGAAAAACTTGTCTCTTATTAACTAGTATTATAATTAAATAAAAGTATGTTGGTTAATATTTTATTCAACCGAAATTTTATACGAATTCAAGCACCCCTTATTATAGGTACATTTAATTATTGGAGGAACTATTTAGATCACAGATTAATAAAGAAACATACAATTACGATACTTAAATGAGGGTTCTTTAACGACTAATATTATTTTTTTTTAATTTATTTACTGAATGTACACTTATCACAATATTAAGTTGTAGTAGAATTTAAAAACCACAAAGGTTTGTAAAGAAAAAATACCATACGTCATTTTATATCTATGTTTAGTTACTATTCATTTATTTATCTTTTTGTTTCTACAGATATGCCTACTAGTTTGTTTTGTTAGAGTTAGATTTGTTGCTAATATATTTTTGTTAATTGAAAAATAACAACAGTAACCTAGCAACTGATCTAAAATTGCAATATCTCTTATTTTAGATAGGTTATTAACATTGGCCGTACTTACAGGTATTATTACGGTTATTGGGGTACTTAGTCTAAAATCTTTTGTCCTAGTTTCACTAGGCCGATCTACAGTCGCTTAAAAATTGTAAAGTAAAAACTTTGACAGCAGCCCGTTCACCAATGTTCGTATTATTTTTTCCTCTTTGGTAGAATGTTTTATGTTCAAAGTCGGTGTCGTAATAATTAATGACGGAGATTAAGAAATGTAATAATTTATACCATTCAAGGTCTTTTATATGGAACACAGAAAAGATATTGCGAGAGAACTTCAAGGAAGTTGTGCTTTTAATTTATTACCTACTAGTAGTACTAGAATGCATACATAGAGAAAATGTTTTATGGAGTCTTTTTAATTAATTATAGTTTTTTGCAATCCCCCCCCCCAACTTTAGTAAAGATTGAAACTGAAAGCTTACACAGCTAGAAAGTGAAAATGAATTCACACATTTTTAAAACGGTTAAATGTTATTATACCGTTTGCAGAGTTCAAGTATTTTTGGCTTATCCGTTTAAATAGTAAATGAACAAGCCGATATTTTTATTTAGGCTGGGAATATCTACTAAATAGGGGTATACAGGCTTTCTAGTCATTGTTATTAACCAATTTAATGATTATGGAAATAAATAAATTGAATTAAAAACACAGGTACGGATTCAGTCTTTTTAAGCCAAGGGTCACAAACTTGACTTTAATTCAGGGCAGTCCAAATTTAATAAGGCGAATTCTATTTGACATAGTTTGACGTCCACCCAGGTCTTGACCCGAACCAAGCCTCTACAAGACCCCCTAAACTACAAGAAACAAAATTGTAGAGTGTAAATGCTGAGCGACTTGTATTCCCAAAAATGTACATACATTAGCGAGTTCAAATATACACTCTGTAAAATTACAATACTACACCCGATTCATATTTCTTTTTACGCAAAATTTAACAAACAACTTTTTTGTCTTTTAAAATTATACATACAATTTTATCAATTTCTTAGGATCGTATTATATGAATGCCAAGTTGTATTGACAAATTACTAGAACGATAGTACTATTGCTGTAAAATACGTGCCACGGTCCGCTGATCAAACACGCAATGCAGTGTTCTTATGACTGAGGCGTCCATCATAAAATCAGCGAACGTCACTTCTGGGTGTTGTCACTTCGTATGGCTTTCCAATGCTCAAAATAAAGAGTAAATAAATTCCCGTATGCGCGTATCCTAGGTCTGCTAGTAGTAAAAAGTAGGTCTGCTAGTTTTTAAACATCACTCAAAATCAAACTAAATTTAAGTACTGTGTCTTCTAATCTGATCTTAATCCTTGACTAAAATAAAGGTTTGAGTTCCACTGTTGGAATGTGCCTAAGCTATCTTTAGATTATATTGTGCTTTTGAATCAAATAATCTTTGCATTAAGTATACAAACTCCGAAAAATATATAGTGGAAATATAAATATCAAATAATAATTGAATCAAGTATGCAAACTTCGAAAAATATAAATTTCAAATTTACGTTCTGAGCGGCCTCGATGGCCAAGAGATTAGCGTACACGCCTAGAAGGTTGAGGTCGATTCCCGACTGGCACAGGCATTTGTGTGATGAACACCGATGTATGTATTATTGCGTCTAGCTGTTATATTAATTCCTAAGTATTTCTGTGTATTAGCATCTTTGGCTATATTTTATGAAGTTAGATCACTTTCTGTAATTTGTCCTATGGATATGTTTTGATGATAAGTCCATTGGATTTTTTTACAGCAATTCGCAAAAAGTTATACTACCTACTAGAAGATGGAACTCATTTTCTCATTTTTACTTGAAAATTATGACGATCATGTGTTTTACATATGAAAGTGTATCGGTGACCACTTTCCACCATAAGTTGTCAAAAGTTGGCTAGACTGTGGACACAGTTCTCCAAACGTTTCAACTTTCACGAGTGCGTAGTGCTTATCACAGTGGCATTTTAAAAACATTTTTTGCATTTGCCGTAATGGAGGAGAAAATTTTGTAACGTGACGAAAAGAACAGTATTCTTCAATAATTCTGTTACCGTTTTTTGTTAAATTGCTGTGTTAAAAATTATAAGGCCAGTTTAGTATTAATACAGTGACATCTTAAAATAATAAGACCTAGGGCAGTCGTGAATGTCACAGTCAGGGCTCTGGGTATTGTTTTTCTTTTGAAGTTTCTTAAGACGCGTTATGAAAAAATAATTGTGAAATTTGAAGATGCGCGCGCATCTGTCACACGAAAGTAACATCATGAAGTTGCCTGCTTTAGAAACATGTTTCTACATTCAATTTATGTAATATTTGTTACAGGTTTTTTTATTAATAGCCATAGCCACTCAAGTATAACTTTTCACGCGCCTGCATAAGTAAACATAAGCACCCATTTTATTTTAACAGCTAATGTGTTTACCTCGCGGTTTCTACAGTTTCACCGAACTTTTTAAATTAATGAGCGTAATAAGTTTTCACTCACGTTTTGTTTATCTACTGTTTACTGTCTACATCGTAATTCTAAATTACTCTACCCCATTATATGCCTTCAACACAATTCATTCCAACATACACTACTTACTTTGTCACTTAGCTTGCTCGACATAATTAATATGTTCTATTTTCGACGTTTGGTAAAACTTTCAAATATTCATATACATACTAACTGTTTCGGCGAACTTCGTTTCACTTCTTCAATTTACACGGGAGAACTTAAAATTTTCTTTTTTTCTAGTTTCCTCGCAGTCGAACGGAGTAAAAGTACCCTATGTCTTTCTCCTGGCTTGAAGAAACCTCTAGAGAGGTATCAGTTTCATTTTTATTTCGAATGGTAGGTTATAATTCCACTGTGGGTCCTTATAAATTTTATCAAGGTCATCCTAGTGGTTTTTAAGTGAAACCTATAATTGATACATTTTCATGTACCTAGACGACGTAGTACTGAAATCAGTCGATTTTTTTAGTTTCTCTGAGCTTAACTTATCTTTGTATCCAACTCTTTGATTTATACCGTCTTGTTACCTCTAACATCATCTTAGTCTCTATTTCTATTGGTCGTCGCATCACAAATGAACGGATAAATGATTTCGCTTATTCTATTTTTGTTGTGTTATTTTTTGTAAGGGCAAGGTAGGATGAAAGAAAAAGAATGTCAATTTGTTTTTATTCAAACTTCATAATTAAGATGCGACATATGTAGGGTCAACTATTAATCCAATACAAACATATATTTCTTAAAGTTTTCCTTTCCTAAACTATTATAAACTGCTAGTTTTCGATAGGTTCGATACACAGTACATAATGGGCCAAAAAAGTACATCAGCTAAACGTAGACGCCCTAGTTGTACCTACCTCTACCTATCTTGAAATATACGGGCGTGAAGATATGTGTTTCGTCTTCCTCATTAACTACTGCATAAACACTATACGTCAAGAGATCTTAGCAACTGTTCAGATTATATATCTATAATTTGTGATAGCACATAAAACACTTGTATAAATACAGCCGTGCTGGTATGTAAATTTTATTTTTCAATTATTTAGCTAATTATTTCAGAACCTCACGTCGGCTCGTTGGTCTAGTGGCATGATTCTCGCTTTGGGTGTGAGAGGTCCCGGGTTCAAATCCCGGACGAGCCCTCTTTTTGCTTCACTAGAATAATATTTATAATTATAATCTTCTAATTTCTTGTTGAGTTTTGGCGTCGTCGAGAGAAAAGACGGACGCAGTTTTTTCGTAATTATTTAATTTCGTGTACATATTCCGTAAAATTGATAAATTTTCGTGGCAGTTTGTATTATTTTGTTCAGTTAAAGTGTACAAGATAAGCGTTCATGAAAAAATTGTGTTTTGTGTGTTTCCTCTTCCTCGCCAAATCTTACTATATAAGCTTGAGTTAGGTGGTCAACTTTTTACACAAGACGCTGACATGTCCTATGACGGCTTACGAATGATTTAAAATTATTAAATTTTAGTGAAAAAAATTTGCTCAATGCAAACCTAAAATTGACTAAAGGCAGACTGTAGCGCCCGTGATAAAAACTAAAAAAATCGATACCGGGAACTTATGTAGCCATCTCTAAAAACACTAAAACCACTAAACTATAACGAAAGATAATTTAATTTTATCGTATATATAAAAACATATTAATCTCAATTCCCCTTGATCATCCCATCACGCGTGAACCTTCTCTTCTCTGATTCTTTCACGCGAAACCCATTGGTATAATTTCTCTGATTCTTTTTTGAGAAGTTGATTATTGTCAGGAGAAGGTTCCTATAAACAAAAAAAATCAATATTTATAGTTAGGACAAGACAACGTCTATCGACTCAGTTAGCCTATACAATAAAAAACGGAAAGGAACGGAAGGACTAATTTTTCTAATTCCTTTTTTGTTGTGATGGTTATTGTCACAAGAAAGTTCATATAAATAAAAAATCAATAATTATAGTAACTATTAATCATAGATTTGTAGTCTAGTGGTTTTGGATTTGATCCCCGGGTCGGGTAACAAAAAAAAAGAAAATGTGTATTTTCAATTTTCTACTAAAAAAGTATAAGTCCGGTGAAGTTGTAAAAACCTCGTTATTAGCCATTTCAACAAAAAGCTAAAAATAAAGTTGCCCGGGATTGGATATGTGACCGATGGACGACAGGCTTGCGCTATCACATTATGGGACTTAGTATCTTCGTCTAATCGTAGCTTATAGGATGGGCTGTGCCTCTGCCTAACTCTTCGGAGATATGGATGAGAAGATCCTTTTTTCTATAATATAGTCACGAATGTCCTACTTTTTATTTACCAAATGGGTCTCTTATTATGTTCAATTTCTCAGACCCATGAACTTATTCCACATCATTTCAATCAGATGTTACATAAAATTTAAGTATTACAAGTAATGTTATGGTTTCCTAAAGGTCGACTGTTGGCTACATTTAATGGTCAGAAATTACAGCCATAAACTTATTTTGATTGCTTTATATGAACCTCATTAACCTTACGGTTCATCCTTGCTACGGCGTACTTGCAAATAATGATGACATTCTGATTGCTATGATTAATTAGTGATTAAGGGGCTTGATTAAATTTCCAAACTTATATATTTTTACTTAATAATACATAATCACTACAAAGTATAAAACAAAGTCGCGTTCTCTATCCCTATGTCCGTTAGTATGATAAAAACTTTAAAACTACGCAACGGATTCTGATACGGTTTTTTAATAATAATAATAATAAAACTTTATTTGCCTTAGTAAATAGGGTACATCGCAGGTCTTAAAATCTAAAGCAAGTTTCACCTATTTTACCATTTTACTGGTATGCAAATTTTGTTGTGGCACTCAAATCACTGTTTTACATATTTTTAACATCGTTTCAATAAATTTTTTTTAATAGATTAAGTGATTGAAGAGGAAGGTTTATTATTTATATGTATATTTCATAACCGATCAAAGCCGGGGCGGGCCGCTAGTAATCTATTTACACAAAAATAGATTCGCGTGTTCATTGGATCACGCCTTAACAGTTGGACCAATTTTGAGAATTCTGCTTTCGTTGTGTTATTTATTTTCAGGAGAAAGTTCTTATGTAAATAAAACCGGGAAAATTGCAGGGAAAATGGTTAAACCAACACCTACTTTGTTTTTTACATACAAACTGTTCTGTTAGTAGGTGTTTGTGTCAAGCGATACGAAATTCGCCTGGTCAGCTAGTATTTATATAAAACAATGTTGAATTTGGTACAACACTTATAACTTAAGAGCTCCTAGGATGAAAGATATTTGATTTTTTGATTGCTCTTGGTCCTGAATAATGGAATTACCATTAAACGTTTTAAAAAAAACTAAGATTTTTAACATGCAATTCTACCGGCTATGAACCGAAACACGACTTTTTCATTATGGCGACAGGAATAAATAACGCGGTGACATAATTAAGGTCCCTTCCCAAACAACTTGTCGCGCAGCACTCTTACTACCACCACCAGTATCAACAGTACTCTTGTTAGTGATGACCCATTTAATCTATGCACGCCTCTTACAAGCTGCATGGAAGAGAGGCAGATGATCTATTTTACACATAGGATCCGGAACAACTCGAGTAAAATACCGTAATAATTATGTAGTTTTACTGATCTTGCATTATAAGTTATTGCTGTTTTCTTTAGACACAAATTAAAGAAAGAGACTAAATACGTTTAATGCTGCCAGATTAGTACGAGTATATACCTACGCAACATTTGTAAAAACGTTTAATCTAAATAATTAAAAGTTGTGCAAGTTGTGATAATATGACATGTCAAAAATGTTTTTTTTTTATTTAATTGGAAAAACATAACATCTAATGAAAGTTTATACAGTGGTGTTAAGAATCGGCACCGATATCTAAATAATTTGTTACATAAGGCGGTCTTCAATAAAGATTTATGATAAAAATAAAACAGGATCGTGGAGGGCGTGAAGCCCCTAATCACGAAGATTTAGACGGAGTCACAACCGGGTACTTATCCCATCGAGGCTATGTTGATTTTGTTAGAAATTTGAAAAAACTCTTTCTGAATTAGGTACCCAACCCGTGAGTAGAACCTGAGACCATATATAGTCAATGCCAACATCAGATCGCAAGATGAAAGAGGCCATTTTCACAGCGGCGAGATAAATTTTCCATTAAAAAAATTGTGTGTGTACTTATGTACATGCGTTAGAAGTTATACTTCTTCGGCGTAATAAGATAAAAATCTTTTTAAAAATTTTATCTTTTGCCTTATTTTACATTTGTAGACAAAATGACACTAACCATAGAAATAAAGAAATATTGTGAATACAGTTGTCAGTTCTCACGCAAACATACGTAGATGTCCTTACTTTTACTTTGTTGGTACCTTTTTTTGAAAAACTAAAATGTTATCTATAGCTAACTTCATCATGTCGGTTTTTCGTGACGGTGCGCGCGCATCGTAAAAATTTACCGTCGTCATTTTTTCCTGACACGCCAAAAGAAGTATAACTTCAAAAATTTTCCTTAAAACTTACTTTACTTAGATAAGGAAAACATCGAATAAAGTCGATCAATCTGGAATATCGGGTGTGGACCTCCTTGACCGACACCTGCTCGCCTCTCACTAACTGTATCTGTGCTGCAACCATTTGCGAAATTAGTTAATACGTAATATAGCAATCATTTCATTACATAAAACTTATTATCATCTCATTTGAATTTTATATTGAAAACGGCAGAAAATGTATGTTAATCCTTCAGACTATCTGTACTGGCATATCACTACATAGTATGAAACAAAGTCGCTTCCTCTGTCCCTATGTCCCTTTGTATGCTTAAATCTTTAAAACGGATTTTGATGCGATTTTTTCAATAGATAAAGTGATTGAAGATGAAGGATGAAGGCCGGTAATATGCGGGACATTGCTACATAGGTTTTACTGGCGGTTTTACCAGTCACTGAATTAACTATCTATCCCTTAGTTAAATCAATGTTAATCCTTCAGATTATCTATACTGGCATACAACTTATATGCGGGCCATTACTTCACAACTTTTACTGCCGGTTTTCCCACAGTCACTAATTAATTAACAGATAACTTAGCACGTAAGGTGATTATTGGTGTTTAAATTATCTTTACGCCCATATCCCCGAAGAAGTAGGTAGAAGCGCAACCAGGACAGTAGTAACTAGCCGAAGGTGTTTAAATGCATACATTTGTGACCGTGGTAAAGTCGGTAATTTAAAAGACAATGGTTTTATAAAGATTATTCAAGAAAAAATAACTAAGGTACGGACTTTTTTTACCCGAAAAGTTTTCAGTGTTTGACCAGTTGAAATAAGTTGAAATAAAATGAAATTTATTTATTTGCGAAATATGTGTGTTAAAAGCTGCTCCTTTTTTTAAAGGCAGATTAATTTTTATCATAACTACCGTTTATTACAACCGTTTCCAACCATAGCCAGTCAGGGAAAGAAACGGCAAAACAAACTCCCCGGCAAACAGGCCTATTTCCTATATGCGTTTACTACCACCATTTTGGTTGGAAAAACACTTAAAGACCATCCGTATAAAGCTATGTTTTTGAACTTATGTAGGTATGCCCTTTTCCTTAGCAATTTATTTAACATGCAACAGTTACTTGTAACCCGCGACTCCAACCACGTTGCTTTGTGCTCTCCTAAGAAAACTATGTTTAGAGACGTTGGGATAAAAAGTAATCCATATTATGATCCGGGTATTCAACTGACTCTATACCAAATTAATCAAAATTCGTCCAGCGGTTCGTGGAAGCGCAATAGAAAAACAAACTTTTGCACGTAAAGCTTGATAGTTTGGTTAATATTTATAACGATTATTGCTGTGGTTGCAAATTACTATCACTCGCCTATGAATATTTCCACTTCCAAATAATCAAGCGTTACTTTTATAATATTAAAAAGTCAAATAAAATTGTCTCCTTACATTATGTAGATAATGAAGTGAAAATAAAAGTTTTTTTTATATTTATTGTTCAATTAAAATCAAAAAGCGCCTGTATGTTTGCCTTTCTATACCATTAAGATAATTAATTAGAAAAAGCTCTAACAGTCTTTCAAAGAATTAAAGTCTTTTGTAAGTGATTGTCACACCCATTTCGTGTTCTTACAATACCAATTACTGAGTCTTTATTGTAAAAATCTAATATGATACGTGCTACACGCGGCCATCTTTTTTTGTTATACATGTTTACGAGTAATGGCGAATGAATTTGGTTGTTTTTTTTTTTCGTTTTAATTTAAATACCTTTTTTTCATTATTACCAATGAAACGTACATTTTTCCCCTACTCAAGCCATTTTTTTGTAAAATAATTATTTGTTTGACTTCAAGAATACACCTTTAAATTAAAAATGTTAAGTTTAACTTCGCATTAAAATTTTTGAATTTGTGTATCGTGCTTGTGCATATGGGTATGCATGTTTATATGGGTAAATAAATATATCTTGACAAATTACATCTATCTATGTTACCTCAAATCAATTAAATATGAGTTTTTTTATGATATCGGAATGCAAACAAGCAGACGGATGACGCACGTCATGACGTTATGGCGGTAGGAATAGGTAAGGCAGTGGTACCAATCCGGGTGAATCACTGCGAAACTCTACCACCTAGTCAGATGTCACGGTGCTAGTGACGGTAAGCCTATGCTCGCCTTTTACGAGCTGCCTATTACAGGAAGGCACATGGTCTATTCTACAAAGGAGCCTGGACCAACACGGGGAAACTTACTCGTACTTATGTGTGATACAAAGCGTTCTAAAGCGGTCGAGATGTGATGGAAGATTTCTGCATCTGAAGTAAACATTGCAAAAGTGAAGGAAACTGTGACTGATAATCCTCATTCAACTTCGAGAGAGATCGAGTCCATCTGTATCATTTTAGCTAAACATTTGGGTAGGAAACATGTTGCCGCTTGGCTAGTCCCAAAAAACCTGAATTTTCATCTTCACTTTAGGGAGAAACTTGATCTTGTGCACTCACCTCTAACATAAAAAAGTATATTTCCTAAGTAGTTATAGTCTAGCACACGGCTTTTCTAGCCAAAAATAACTTTGCTTTATGATTACCAATGACGTTATAGGTGTGCCGTTGTCTTATGCAAGTCCATAAGTTTACTGTAGATATCAAATCTAGTCCCTGCATTAACCAATTTTAATAATGTTGTATTTAAGGCCTAGTTTCACCTCTTACCCAAATTCAGTAATAAAATGTATCGAGTTTTATTGCTAAATTTAAATATCATGTAATGTATACATTGCAAAACTCGATCTATTTTTCCTCTTGTTTGTCTTTCTGATTTTGATTACAAAATGACTGGCTTACCTTATGTATTCCGGCCACTTTCACCTTGGTGCTCGCCATTGTATTGTTCCATAAAAAATAGGACAGACTTGTATAGGTGGACAAAGACCTCAGTCATAAAATAGATGTTAGGTGCAACGCATACATTAACATATGCCTATACAATGTATGTGTTGATAACATTCATAAGATGTCGTGAAGCAAGCCATGTCTACTAATAAACTATGTTATGTCTTCTAAGCAGATCTCTAGGTTGAACAATTAAGAAAAAAAAAGAAAAAAGAGAGCACCGCCATTAATACTTCTCTGTTTTTTTTTATTTTTCAAAGAGAACATTCCTAACAGCAAACTATTTACAATTTAGTTAAAACTTTTTTACTTTAAATTACATAATTTATAATCGATTATCGCCTCTGTGGTTTAGCGGTTCAGTTGTCGGACTAGACTGCGTGAGGTCCCGAGTTCGAATCCCGGATCGGGCAACACAAAGAAAATTTGGTTTTTCCAATTTTCTAATAAAAAAAATGATGCTCGGGACAGGGAATGAGCCCGGTTGGCGATAGGCTTGCCACCTATCACATTGTGGGACTTAGTGTCTTCGGTTAGTCGTGGGTACCCTGGTTGCCTCTGCCTACCCCTTACCTGCCTGGTTTCGCAAATTGGGGTTAATTAGTTAATTAAGGGGGTTCGCTGTCACCTGGAAACTTTAACAGGGGTACGTGGAGCCGAAAGTATGAGAAACCCTGCCTTAAGGGATATGGGCGTGAAGATACATATAATCGACAAAATAGTCAGGAAGTTTTAAATTAAAAACGTCTGAACTGATACGATCTAGATACCGACATGTTAGATTGACTTTGACACTTGAAATATAAGATACTAACGGGGTCTATAAACCTGTACTCCAATTCGGAACTTAAACTTGGATCAGGTTTTGGTCAAGGTTTTGAGAGCTGTCATTTCATGGTTTATTATCTAAATAACAGTGCAACTATTCCAGCCTGTCATATTACATGAAAGAGTCCTGAAATGACCGGATGGATTTATTCCTGCCCCCAAAATGTCAGTGTTTAATGTTCTAGTATTCCGGTTATGACTGGAAAAGTAGCCTACAATTTTACGCAAAAGACAAAATTCCACCTATATACTATACCTACACATCTTATGAATCTTGATTACCAAAAAAACCTATCTGCTCGGTTTTAGTCTTAAATATAAAAAAAATGCAAAAATAGCTCATTTACGTTTTAATTAAAATATGTAATCGTCTCTGTAGTATAGTCTGGTATGGGAATAATTAGAAATTGTGTTTATTTAAATTTTCTAATAAAACAAAGTTGCCGGAGATAGCATAAGTGCCCGGTAGGCGATAGGCTTGCCACCTATCACGTTGTGGGACATAGTGTCTTCGGTGTGTCTTATAGATGCCCTGTTTGTAGCTGTGCCTACCTCTATGGGGATATAGGCGTGAAGATATTCAAGATAAAATCTAATAACATAAAGTAGGTTAAAGAAATTAAAGTTGTTTTAAACAAGAAACATTTCCTGTGGTAGTAACTAATCCCGTTATTAATTATAACTACATAATGGTAATAACATGTAGTTAAAACTATTATTTATAATTCACACTAAAATCACATCTTATCAGATACACAAGTTTTGCCTTGACTTAGAATAAAACCGTGTATACTATTTAAATTATGCGCTTCGGCTGTATTCGTCAAGCTTCGGAAATCCGAATATATTTTAGAGATATCTATATAGAGTTGTTATTACATAATTAATAATTTCTCCTCTGTGGTCGAAGCGGTCCGGGTGTTGGGTGTTGACTGCATGAGGTCTCGGGTTCGAATCCCCGGTCGGCCAACAAAAAGAAAATTGGATTTTTCCAATTTTCTAGTAAAAAAAATGTTGGTAGGGATTGGAAACGTGCCCGGTTGTCGATAGGCTTGCCACCTATCACATTATGGGACTTAGTATCTTCGGCTAGTCGTGGGTGCCCTGGTTGTGCCTCTGCCTACCTCTTCGGGGATATGGGCGTGAAGATACTCTACTTTAATATTTTTCTTAAATTTAGATTAGGTTAGCCAATTTGAAAATAAAAGTATAAAGTGTTAAAAAATAAAGAGTGTAAAGCCGAAGGGCATAATTTAAATAGAAGTACTATAATTTATGTATTTCCTCGTTAGTGAATACTGAGTGTAGGATAGAGTCGTGTTAGTTACACTGTTTATTACTCAAGACCGGCTGAACAAATTTGACTGAAAATTAAAGAGGATGTACCTTAGAACGAAGATATTGCAAAGGCTCCAGTTTAAAATAAAATTTTGTTTTTTCCTGTACACACTGATCGGCTGGAACGAAGTTCGTTCAGGTTTTAGTAAAAATTTAAGAGCTCTCTATTTATAGTTCGCTGTTAAGAGTTTGCGAGATCTCATCTTAATTTATATTTCTTGTGTTCGTGTGTTTGTCACTGAACTCCTCCTAGACGACTGGAGCAGTTTTGATGATTTTTTTTGTATGTGTTCAAGAGGATTTGAAAAAGGTTTAGATTTACAATTTGGTCCACTGGTAAATGTTTTTTTAAATTATTTTTTATTTCTAAGTAGTCGTTGGTATTTGAATGTTTTACTTTGGGTCCGACAGACTGCGTTCTTATCGAAGCATCAGTGTCAAGCAATACGAAGTTTGCTGAGTCAGCTAGTATACATCGCATCACGCCTGAACGGATGGACTTATTTTGCTTGTTATTTCTTTGTTGTGTTGTTTATAATCAGGTCATATACATATACTAGCTGACCCAGCAAACGTCGTATCACTTGACATTAATGCTTAGTAGTAGCGCAGTCTGTCGGATCCGATGTGAAACATTCTAAAATCAACAACTACTTATTATTAAAAAAATAATTAAAAAAAACATTTTCCAGTGGACCAAATTATGAATCTAAACCATTCTCGAATTCCCTAGAACACATACAAAAAGTTTCATCGACATCGGTAAAGTCGTCTAGAAGGAGTTCAGTGACATACACACTCACAGATACACATATACAAATTGTTATTAATGTCAAGCGACACGAAGTACTAATAGTAATAACCAAATATATATTCTAAATTCTAACTTTTGAACTTAATGTGAAAACCACTAATTAAATCAAAGATGTATTAAACAATTCCTACGCTAGTAACTAATACCGTTGTTAGTTATAACAACGCGATACCACGAACGTAGATATAGCTATTATTTTAATTTACGCTAATACCGCTTCTTATCAGATGCACATTCTTGCCTTGACTTAAACACCTGTACATTTTATTTTATAGTAAAGAACAACCAAACAGATTTCTTTCCAATTCATAGTTTTCTAGGTATTTGGTTAAAAGAGTGTATCAGAATTCTTGCACTCCAAATGAATAGTTCCTGAACTCTATTAACAATAGTCTGATTTAAGTGCAGAACAAAAAGTAATCATTCTAAATATGTAAATAAGAAGCAAAGCCGTAGTTTGTCCACAAATAATACTGTGAAGTTATAATTTACGCAGTATTAGCGGTTTGCGTTAAAAGGCAGGGTGAGCGCCAACACGCTTCGTGTTCATCCAGAGATGTCAATTCTGTTTTTATGAAAAAATGTGTTGTGAATCACTTGAAATGTCATATCGTATTACATTAAATTTTGTTGGAACTAAATGATAATAATCCACTACGAGTATTAACTGTGTTCAAGGAGACCTAAAATGACTAACATATCGGATTCCAATTTTCAATGTTGCATTAATCGAGATTCAAGAGTAACCCTACAGAGCCTTTACCATGAGTTGATTTAGATTACGTTTGGTGAGTTACATGTCAAAATCTTTGACACTTTTGTTCTAAAAATGTGTTTCTCTTAGTTACCAATAGAGGCGCTGTTTAAAGTTTTCATATAAATAATTTACAGAGACGGTAGCGAGTATAGTAAAGTTGACAAGCCGTAAATCCATGGTAAGGGCCCAGGTCTTTGTTAGGCGTATAATTTCCAGTAGTAAGTAATTTACCTTCATGGGGAAAAACGACAGCCAAAACTAACGTCATAGATACAACCTAACGTCATAGA
>NJDD01000660.1:65649-98404 GCA_002245505.1 Calephelis nemesis | reverse complement strand
AAATATTTTTTTTCTTTATTACAATATTTATGGCAAGACTAGGTATATATTTTTTTATCTTAGATCGTGCTTACTTTTCCACAAAGTAATCGTACTTTAATCACCTTTTTTTTATTAAATCGAGTAAAATATAAACATATACATAGTTTGTACTTATTTTTGCATAAATACGCATCAGATTTTAACTAACTTCAAAAAAAGAAGATGTTATTATTAGACTATAATTTCTGAACCGATTTAATAAATATATATTTTAAAGAGCTTACTTTCAAGGTGGTCCTATTGCTACCAAGTCAATCCGGAAATCCCTTACTGATCCGGAATATCTTATTTTTGTATACCTAGATGACTTACTATACTTATGGAAATAAAAGTCGTTTTTTCGCAATTGTGCTGCGCATAAGTTATTTAACTAATACGTATACTATACGTATTTAACTGCTTACTTAAAGACATAACATTAAAATTGAAGTCGGTTTTATGCAGATTTACTCCTTTTAAATTATTCATTTTCAAGATAGGTATAGGTGTTTAGTCATAAAGTAAAACTATTGTTTTAAACAGTAGTCATAAGCTTCATAAGTCACCTCGGTGGGTTATTCAGCCTGAAATTATTCAATACCTCCTTTGTCGAGGGGTAGGTACTTGCCTATCACCACCGATCATGCACGAGTCTAAGGTTCGAATCAATTTTACGACAAGTGATAAATAGATGTATACCTATATATCTTGGCTTGAGTTTTTTTAAACTTGTTTCTTAAATTGTCCGTACTAACACATTAATATAAAGTGTGTTTAATTGTTTGTTTGTCTTTAACTTTGTTTCACTTAATTATTTAGGTCTTTCAAAGTACCTAAATAATTAAGTGTCAAATATATCAAGAAGCAAATTCACTCCAAAATAACAAAATGTCACAATCCTTGCACACTTATCTAGCTTCCTTTACATAACCTCGCTATTTTCGGAGACTCTTAATACTACCGGGATAGAACCCAAACGATTTGATCTTGAAATGTCAACCTAGGTCTCAGTTTCAGATATCAGTATTATAAAAAAAATATCTCTTTCGCGGGAACCAGTTTAAGAAGATATCTGGATAAAAAGTTGCCAACGTGACTATTAAATACGAGCGTAGCTACGGGTAAAAGCTAATAAATTTATAATACAGTTATAAAAGTTATTTTTGTTTTCAGGTGGAACGAGGCGAACTCAACCTGACATTTCCTATAATGTTCAACCCTGTCACTTGGGAGGCTCACGCTTTTCCCGTATTCTTTGGTGGCTCCACCGTCGTGGATGACATGATAGTCTCCGTTCCAGCAGTCCAGCTCGTGTGGTTCATTAGAACTGACACGAAACTGCAGGAAAAAAGGTAAATTCCTTCATTTAGTATCTTCAAAATAGAACATACCTGTCGTCCATCAATTTTATGAAACACTACAAAAAGGCAAACAATATGATAGTAATAACGCTTCCTCCAGATAACAAAGATGTTAATGATTTGGTGCTAATTTACTACCTTCTTATCAAAGAATACAACAATAAAATGAATAAAACAGAGAGCCAAAATTGTGAAAGACAAGTAATAATAAAAAACTTAATTCAAAGCCCCTGACAACCTACATGTAATGTTAGCTACATTGTTAGTTACGTTTAAACGAAAACATTCGCATCGAAATGGATCCCTCTGTTTAAAAGTTATGATGTTATCTAAGTTTGATGTGACTGTATCACACATAGATACGTCACACTTAGATACACATTCCTAACAGAACTGCAATTCAACTGAAGTCTACGAGGCCTCAGATGCTGTAATGGGGGCTGCCCATCAAGTGAACTGTTTGCTCATTTTCCAACTCCTTTATATTGAAAAGTCCTTTGACCAACAAAACTACAAGCTACAACTACAAGCTAATATACAAAATTCACAAGTTTGGGCACAAGCTGTATTACCGCTGCCTCTGTGTACATTAGCTAATCGTCCACGTTTAAATCTACATCACTTTAAACAGGTCGAGCGTGTAAGACATTTATTTTTTTACATTTCAACATTTCAGTACTGATGCGAGAATCACTGTCATGCCATGATAAGCAACTTCTTCCGTTCTGAGCTTCTGTACACCAAATAGTATTTTCATTTAACCCTATCTATTTTCCATCCATCCAACCCACTGACCGTATCTAAAACTATTTTTAATTATCGCAGCCTTATTTTACAAAATACTAGTCTTCGTGAATATGACAGCTTATAACATCCATTCAAATTTTTCTTTCGAAAGCCATCTTCTCATAGAGTTCCAAAGCATCCAAGTTTCATTTAAACTTATATTTGGCCAAAGAACATGTACCTCAAATCTAGTAATCATAGACGCACTCGTATCATTTGAATGATAACCAACAACGCGAGGTGAAAATTGAAAAAGAAGGACTCGGGGTGAAAGAGAGCTTATCGACGCTACTGATCTCTGTGTATGAGATAAAGAGGAACAGAGTTTCAGTGAACACTTCAACGTAGGCCTAGAATCTCAAAGGTTAAAGTAAGGTTTCAAAAATAACCATTTTCGACCCCAACATTAAGTATTCAAACAAGGTTAGCTAATGAGACCAATGAATCTTCATTCAGTTAAAAAGAAACGTCCATTTAAATATGCTCTCATTCAATTGCACACGCAATAAGAGGAAGTTAGGATTGTGATTATGCTTTGAAAGGAAACACATTATCGTTTCTTCAGTCCATTATACAGCCACTCTAGTTTACAAAGATTTTTATGTCTTGTTTTCAATACCAATACACTTAGTAAACAGGCAACGCCATATCTTAGATAATGGACACCGATCTTGACACGCTTTAGGAAACGGCTCGAATACAAAACACTGCGTAATTTGCATTGGAAAGGTACGAATTATTTATTTTATTGAACACGGTTTATTGATTAAACTTTTCTTTTTGCTTTATTTAACTTGGCGTGTTTTTTATTTAGTTCGGGCTGTTCTGAGTATTTTTTTTTATTTAAAGGGATAAGACGGCGAACACACACACGGCTCTCCTGACGATAAGAGATAACCATGGCCTATAGACACCATAGACCTTGCAGGTGCATCGAAGCTCTTCCCACCATAGGTCTTGTTGGTAATGGCACATTTAACCTTTGCTCGCCCCTTAAGAGCTGCCTGGTAGGAAGAGAGATAGTTTATTTAACGCAGGAGAAACGGACCAACACGTATTATTCCTGACACACACTTAAAAAAAGAACAAATGTAAAGCTTTTTTTTGCCATTGAAGGCAACGAGTAATCGGTTCACCTGGTGGAAAGCGATCGCAGAGCTTCATTAGCAACTACAGGACAAAGGTCTCATTACGTTGCCAACAGTTCAGAAGTGAAAAAGCTCAATTAAATAGTTTCACGTACATAATATTTCAGAAACCCTTCTTTTTACTACTAGTAAAGTAACAGGCAGAAACTTGACCGGGTAGGGACCCACCGCCTTACCTATTCCTGCCATCGATTACTCTGTAATGTTCCGGCCCGGAGGGTAGAGTAGCCGGTAGGCTTGCACATTCGCAAAATATCCGGCCTCAGGAGACACCTATAACGTCTGTGAATCTTACCATTAGTAGACCAATGTGCTTGTTAGCTGATCATTCACATTATCGGTAATTAATTGATTCCACAATATTGTAGTACGAGAAAAAAAGTGTACGTAATCGCATAGTAAATGTACACCACATATTGGAAAAATGAGGGTGAAATATAGAGTTCTGGCGACATTCAGATTTAATTCAAATATCTCGTCTCCTGGTGATTAGGCGGTATCTTTTTTTAATGACTAATGTGTTACCAACGTTGTTTTTACAACTTCACCTGGCTTATAGATCAGGCGGTAAGAAGAAACTAAGGTAACCAACGTTCTTGCGCAGAGCCAAAAGATCAAGCCGATTAGAGACACTTTGGTCGCTGATAATTCGAGTTGCTCTACATATTTCGTCTCAATTTATCATTGTGTTTATGATAACACAATAGAAATCTTATTAAATAATACTTATCCACAATGGCTTAATTTGATGAAATTTTACTTCAGTTATAAAAGATTTCAGAATTACGTGTATAGGAAAAAATCACTTGTTGCAGCCATCTACGGTCCTAAATGTAACTACTCCGTCTTCGTATACTATTAACATCACATACTAGTGATTCGGAAACTAGTATAATATGTACTATAGTGGTGGTAATTTTGTTGCGCACTAACTAAACTAATTTTTAGTTATAGCTGTCTTCTTTCAACGAAAGTAATAGAAAGAGGCAAGACACTTTTAGTGTTATCAAATTAGTTCATTCACGACATTTCTATAGACGTTTCACATATCACTCGCAAAACTTTGAATTAAACACATCGCAATTTGACATGTCTAAAGTGTTCCATCTCTTTTGCTCTTGTTTCATTTGAAATAGATAGCATGCATTTAAAATAAGTTTAGTTAGTGAACTGCAGAATCACCATCAGTGTATGTGTGTACTTGTACATACTAATACGGTTACTATCTTATGAAATTTCACGGTGACCCTTGGCCTCGGAGTCCTCGGCAACATACTCGTATGTAGGCACCACAGTTATATTTACTCTATCCCATCTAAATTGTTTGATAATGAGGTTTTATTCGAACCGCCTAAAGCGCTCAAGTGCCCATGACAGTAAGAAAACAATGGCTGTAAGATTCCATTGCTTTGTGTATTTTTTAAACTGCAATATTGGCTTAAAAAGCAGCTAGCTTAGAGACTTAAGATTGTCACATTTCTCTGTTATGTTCAATGGCCTCTATTTAAACTCCACAAAACACCGCTGTATGTTATCACCGAATTTCATACTGCGTTCTTCGTGATTTATGTTTCCCCGAACGGTTTATCTTCAGACTTACTCACAGTAAGGCAACTGGCCGCGAAGTACGCAAAGCACGATGTATAGATTTTTTTAAGTGAAACTACTTCTTCTTTGTTACGTTCCACCACAAACGATGGCATAAAGAAATTTCACTTCTTACGTGTCTTTTTTTAAATAAAACCCTTATTACAGAGGTGCAGCTTGGGAAGACGCGTTTTTGGATGCTGTCGGCGTAGCAGAAGACACAGGACGCTTCAAACACATATCAATCGCACGGTTCGCTTCACGGACTCTGGACCACGAGCTCGAAAAGAACACGAGGACCGTCGTACCTTTCTTCAGTTCCACCTTCATACTGATGGGGATTTTCTCAATAGTTACTTGCATGATGGGCGACTGGGTGAGGTCGAAGCCTTGGTTGGGATTGCTGGGGAATATATCAGCAGCAATGGCCACCGTGGCTGCTTTTGGATGTGCAATATATTTGGGAATACCCTTCATTGGGATCAACCTTGCAGCTCCATTTTTGATGATTGGTAAGTAATGAGGTATTTTTCTGTTTTCTTCAATTCTTATATATAATATCATAAAATTCTTATGTATAATATAAAAAATAAAAAATATTTATGTCTGAAAAGGCGAAGAAACCGTATTTTAGATAAATTAACAAAATTATATTTTTTTAATACTTTTTTTTTAGTTTTGGTGCTTCTCCAAGATCTACAACTACTTCTGCTACAATCACAAATTAAATTATATTTTTATACTATTCAAGCAGCCTTTCCGCCCCTTTGCTATTTTTAGGTACTGAAAAAACTCTTATTGTAAATGGTTAAATAAAAGGATGACATTATTTAAATAACATTTCAGTACTGACTAAGTCTGAGATTATTATTGTTACTGTTATTACATACGTAGGTACCTACACTATTTCTGGTCAACCGTAAAAAAACGGTTTACCTTCTTATCTACTTAGTATTTACGTTCTTGTTTAATAGAGATGTGGTGACTCTATCGCCCGGCAATGAAATAATCCGATTTAAATTACTGGATTTTTTCACTAATGTAATGAATAAGACCAGGAACGGCTATTCCAGATTTTTTAATGACTGCGATAAAAAGCGAATAACTTTAAAAATGGTTGGATGGTGGTGGACCTCTTGATAGGTATATGATTACTATTTTTAAACATCTTCTGTCAGTTCTTCAAACTAAAACGATTTTTGTTTAAGTATCAATTTAGTTGCAAATTACGAAAACAATGTAAACTTTTGAAAAAACCGAGAAACTAAAAAGGAATATTTTATTCGGTACTATTTGTTTGGTCTGTACGTAGCTTAATACAAAATGCTATTGAAACTAACGGGATGTTTTGTAACCAAATTGTTTGTGTTTTAAAGGTCGGTCATTAAGCTCGTCTTCATGTCGTTTTATGAATCTTTCGTAAAACACTAAACGTAGAATATTAAACTGAAACTCATGACCGCATTATGTAGCATCGATTATGTTTAAAATGTAAAAATGAAAATTAAGTTGCAAGGCGTTAACAAACAAACAGACGGACTAACAGACAAACACGGAAGCTTAATTAATTATAGGTCGCCTTAGGTTAGCAACGCACCACTACCTACCTCCTTTGGTGTCTCTAGGCAACGTCAATTTCTTACCATCAGGAAATCCGTCTGCTTGGTTGTCTTCCAATATAATAAAAAAAATTGAGCTTCTTGCTTACAGGCAACCCACCTCCAAATTGGTAAACTAGGTACAATAACAAACACATAACGTCCGCAGGAATAGGCCTAATGTTAGATGACTACATGTGAAAATCTGAGTGTCATTAAAATTACTTCATAATTCTACTATCTAGCGATGGGGTCTTCACATCCTTACGCCGATATAAATCGATGTTATCTACTCAATAACTTGTGATTGTATTTAGGTATCGGAATTGACGACACTTTCGTAATGTTGGCGGCATGGCGGCGCACGTCTCCGAAGTTACCGGTGCCGGAACGAATGGCGATAATGCTCTCCGAAGCTGCCGTGTCTATCACGATCACCTCCGTCACCGACATGCTGTCTTTCTTCATTGGCATTTTCTCGCCGTTCCCTTCTGTGCAAATCTTTTGTATGTACTCAGGTAAGAAACAAACAATGCTTAAGAACGAAACGTAACTTCAAAACAATTAAAAGTAGTTTTTGACAAGTGAGTTCTCATTTGTTCATTTGAAACATCTTACGTTAATTTATCGAAAGCCAACATCGATTACGGATTTATAAACGTTATACTAGGAATATAGCAAATGGTTTGTAGAGCAATTAAGTAATCTGTGGTCGTAGTAAAGGATATGTACCTACTGTCAGATCCAAAAGTCGATACAGGATTTTGCATGTAGTCTTCGACTTCGAGAAAATATATGGAAAGGATTTTCAAACTGGTTGTACCCCATTATTAAGTCTAGATGTGAAAGTAGAAAGTCATATGAAGATTTTGTGGCAGATAAGTAATTATATGAAGGGGGTACGAGTGACAGTTTTTTTTTGGGATACGCCATAAGAAGCATATTTTTAACCCCTGACGGAAAGTTAAACTATCTCTGTGGGTATATGTCGGTAGCATCAAATCTGACGTGATCGAGATGGTTCTAATCTGTACTGGTAGGTTCTGTCAGGAGTTATTGATTTTTTTGTATATTATTATTACTAGGTCTGGCAGTTTGTTTCACGTTCGTGTGGCATCTGACGTTCTTCGCTGGTTGTGTCGCAGTGTCTGGGTATCGGGAGAAGAGTAACAGACACACAATTACATGGTTGAAAGTTCTACCGGAATCCAGAGCGCGAAAAGGTAAGAAAGACACTGATTAATGCCCAGTTGCCTGGATCAACAAACGGTTATACTTCCACCACTGAATGATACTCATAATTAATTTGATTAATACATAAAATTGAATAAATGTTTTGAGTTAACAGATAAAAACAGACATTTTAGAGCAAGGTACGATAGATACAAATAACTACCATACGTAAGTAAAACTACTCGTTTCTTGAATATTGGGACAGGATTTAGGTGCCAGAAGTAAAGCTTGACGACGACTCTTCCGAATTAGTAATAACTTACTTTTACCTTAATTGGTTACGTTATTTCAGTTCTGGCCCTAATCGTGTTCTGGTTTGAAGGGTAGGATATCTGGTCCACTTCCATTTAAGATCTTTAATAGATAACTCAAAATCTCTGCTATTGCTTATTATTAAGAAATGCTTATTGGCCTTTCTATAGCTACTTTTACCAACGTTAGATTCATCACATATAAAAAGATTAAGTACCAAATGCTACTAATTAACATGCAGACTTTCTCAAGCGTAATATCTATCAGATATCTTATCTGTTACATAACGAACTTTCTATATACATATTACCAAACAAGACTTTCATTAATAGTCATTTTCTTTATGAAATTGCTACTTTTTAGTTATTTTTGACAAAGTGAAAAAGAGAGTAAAACTATTGTATCAACGAATTCGTAACGTCATCCGTTGGTTGAGAACTTAGCATACCTACCTACACGCCAACAATAGGCGGAATTTGAATTCTATTCCCGATAGGTATAAACAGCCAAGTTTTACATGTTTTTCTCGTGATGATTCAGGTCTGCTGAGTAGATTAGACCATCTGCGTCTCTGCCACGCAGCTCGTAAAAAACGAGGACTGGTTAATATGTAGATCATTAAGTCAACATTAACAAGACCGATGGTGATTGCCGTCGCTTGCCATCCCACGAATGGGTGGGCACGCCGGCAAATTCCCACCTCCCTCCTCCTATCTCTCCAATTATAAATACTGACATTTTGACAGCAGGAATTGGTAGGGCGGTGATTGCCTCTCCAAGCAAGTTGCTGCATAGCACTCTACCATCAGCAGCCTTTGATAATAATAACCCAATTAACCTATGCTTACCTCTTTCGAGCTGCCAGGCAGAAAGATAGATCATCTACTCTACATAGGGGACCTGGACCAACACCAAATCTAAATACTCGTGCTATACAAAAAGACAAAACACCGGACTTTCTTTCACTGGATTGTTTCAGTGCGTTACCTTGATTCCGATCTTGCAGCTATTTTTATTTAACACCAGCTGTTGCCCGCGAGGTTAATGGTCTCACAGGAACATCTTTTCGGGATAAAAACTATCCTATTTGTTAATCCAAGCTATATGTGTGTGCTAAATTTCGTGAAAATTGGTGGAAAAGTTATTGCGTGAAGGAGTAAGAAACAAACTAACATACAAACTTTCACATTTATAATATTAGTAGGATTAACGAGCAAACAGACTACGTAGGTATTTGTGTGATAAGTTATTCTATTCTGGTTTGATTGATGGACATAATATGATGATGTTTTCTGTATTTCTATCAGCGTTTTGGTCAGAGTTTATTTGAAAATGTGTGATGCTTATATTTGGTTAGTTTTGTCAATTATCTACAAATATTAATCTTTCTGTTTACAGAAGAAAAGCCATGGCTTTACCGAATATTCTGCAGTGGGGGCATAGATCACGCAGACCCAGATAACCCCATAGATAACAAGGAACATTGCATCATGGCATTCTTTAAAACTACAATGGCGGACCTACTAAACAATAATTTAATCAAAGCCATCGTCATTGTAGTTTTCTTAGCGTATTTAGCTGGTGCTGGATATGGAGTGACTAATCTTAAAGAAGGGCTGGAAAGAAGAAAGCTGTCGAAAGAGGATTCGTACTCTGTCGAGTTCTTCGATCGCGAAGATCTTTATTACAGGGAATTTCCGTATAGGATACAGGTAGAAACCATTAACAATCATGGGTACAATATTAATGAGAACCCACCACTTCACTTTTTTGTCATAGTCCTCGGTGTAAAATTGACCATGTAGCTTCCTACCTGGCACCTCGAACTGACGAGCATAGTTTTTTTTTATGATAAGATAGTGACCACGCACACGACTCTCCTGAACCTTTACCATGAGTAGTTATAGATTACGTTTAGTAAGTTACGTGTCGAAATCTATGACACTTGGACTAAAAATATGTATCACTTCGTTACTAAAAGAGTGGCCGCACTGTTCAAAGTTTTCATACAAATAATAGGCAGAGACAGTAGGTAGTATAGTAAACTTGAGAATTTTTAAGATGTTAAGATATTTTTTTTTCTTTTTTTATAATCACAGTAAATAACTGTGAACCCGGATTGAGATCCACTGCCTTTCTTATTCCTGCCGCCATAATGGCGCATTCATGCAGACGGTGGACTTTCACAATATGCCCAACATCGCGGCCATAAAACAATCCTGCACCCATAATATATGGTGTATACAGGCCACGTCTATCATTTACCATCAGGAAAGCCGTGTGATTGTTCGTTGAGTAATGACTAAAAAAACATGTCCGTTACTTATTCCTGCTAGCAATTTGGATTTTATTTGAAAGCGAACTTGTAACAGATTTTCTGATGCAAAGCTATACATGCAACATCCCGTTACCGATTAAATCCCGGGATGTTAGTCTGCTTGCTTGCTAATAGTATCAGCCACAAAAAGATATTTTTTAGAAAGCGGTAAAAAGAAAGAAACTTGCTTTATTGGCAGGTTCATAGTGTGAGTAGGATAGTCATCATCGTACCTTTTCCTACAATACCAGGACCTGCTACTGTTATTTTCCGGTTGGAAACATAACAGTCCACTTTATTATGGCATCATCAGCACTTGGCATCATCCGGATATTGCTTTCCTTCAATTCCTGTAAAATAAGGCTCATTGATTAAGGTCACTAAGACACTGTTCTATTATTTCAGGTTGTGATAAGTGGGACCTATAACTATTCGGACCCGAAAATCCAGGACGAGGTGGAAAAACTGACGCAGAGGTTGGAGAACACGTCCTACGTGTCGAACTCTCTGTACACCGAGTCCTGGCTGCGGACGTTCATCAACTACGTCGAAAGAAACAACGACTATCTGAACATATCGATCGATTCCGAACCGGACTTTATTCAGAACCTGAAAGAAGTAAGTCTTATTTCCGTAGGCAACCGTAATCTATAAACACCATAGATAATATAGGTGCGTCGCTAACCTGTGGCCAAAGTGTTAGCCCAATTTAAATAGCCTACCCTCCAGACAGGAACACGATAGCTATTATGACGATAGGAATAAAAACAACCTACCCGAACAAATTGCTGCACCATTGAAAGTATTGACTGTGACTCGTTTAAACATCTTTTTAAGTGACAAGAGAGCGAAGGAGCACACGGCTCTCCTTATGGTAAATCACAAGCGTGATCTATGGACCGAGATGGTCACCGAGATGTTAGATCTATTCTACACAGGGATCCCAAAACCATAAGGGGAAAATAACGGGGGAAGTGATTTAGTTTAAGTACTAAAATATTCCGACAATGCGGCCGATCTAGACGGTATTTTGCAATGCAACAGCTCCTCCGGATTCATGCCTGAAATACTTAGCAAGTTCCTTGCTGAAAGGTGACTAATACTGTATGGCAGTTTTTTGAACTCGACCGAATTTTGACACTATCTTGCCTGTAGCTAACCCCATAAACTTAGTACTGAAGTGTTTCATGAGGAAAACTTACACATAATAACTCCGATCTCTTGTTAGCGAAAGAAGCTTTTCCAGATCTTTCGTACACAGTAACAGGTTTGCTTGGTTGAATGTTCGGCTTGTATTTCTTACATTTGCATTCCAATATTAATAAGACTAAATTACCTAAATGCGATCAACCTAAAACTTAGCTAATTGTGATTCTTGTTTTTCTACAGCTATGGCTGTTCCCTGCAAACCCGTTCTCTCTGGATGTGAAATTCAACGAGAAGGGGGACCAAATACTTGCGTCCAGGTTCTTGATACAAGCGATAAACATCAGCGGTACCAACCATGAAAAGGAAATGGTGAAAGCCTTAAGAGAAGTAGTCGCAGAATCACCTTTGAACGCATCAGTGTTCCATCCATACTTTGTGTTTTTCGATCAGGTATGTACCTATGCTTATGTTCTGATACGATTTACAAAACTTAGGTGTTTACTTTAAATCTAAAATAAAAGTAGGCATCGACTTAAAGGGTGACGAGGTCATTGTCTTGCAATGATTTGCTCAGATTGGTCATTCGTTTCTACCTTATGTTTATGCATATCAATGCTTGCCTCCATTAAGTTCCAACGAGGAAAGCCAACAAAATCCTAGCTTCAGATTAGCATCATATGATTACCATTTGTTAGGGTTACACTATTAAATAATCGCCAAGCGAACATAGACGTCTGTATTTTTGGGTCGGGGTATTTATTAAAGTAAGTCCAGAGATAATTGTTTTAATTAGATTATGTAATTAATACATTGTTTATTTCCTATCAGGAAAACTGTCTGCTTTTCGTCTTCCTTTACGAAAAACCTTAATACTATAAAACTACTGAGCCTATTTTAAAAAAAACAATGTCAAAATTAATTGCAAGATCCTTACTGTTGATACGAGTAAAAAAAACGGAGCGCATTTAGTAGTCGCAGATAGAAAGGATTTTTAAAAAGCTAGATATTATGCTTGTACAATAGCAATTCTTATTTCTACAACAACATCTTTTTTTCAGTTCGAACTGGTAAGACCAACTTCACTCCAGAACTTGTGCTATGGCGCTCTAATGATGATGATAACGTCCTTTATATTCATCCCAAATATCTTATGTTCCTTATGGGTGGCATTTAGTATAATATCTATAGAAATAGGCGTAGTCGGCTACATGGCATTATGGGACATCAACCTGGACTCAATATCTATGATCAACTTAATCATGTGCATTGGTTTCTCCGTGGACTTCACTGCCCACATCTGCTACGCCTATATGGCATCAAAAGCAAAAGACCCTAAAGAAAGAGTAAGCGAATGCCTTTATTCCTTAGGCCTACCAATCGTACAAGGATCTTTCAGTACCATTTTGGGTGTGGTAGCTTTGCTTTTAGCTGATAGCTACATTTTCTCAGTCTTTTTCAAAATGGTCTTTATGGTCATATTCTTTGGCGCAATGCATGGTCTCTTCCTTTTACCAGTTTTGCTATCTTTATTCGGACCTGGATCATGTAAGAGACACGTGGAAGATTTAAAAATATCAAAAGTAGAAAAGCCGTTCCCTAATCCGTATTGCATACCACATCCACAATTGATGCTGAATGATCAAATGTATAATGGAAAGAGTATAAATCCTAATGGCATTTATAAAATATACGGAGACGACAAAGATCTAGGAATTGGAACGTCTGGTGAAGATACAAGCGAGAGTAGTTCTAATCAATCACAAAGGCGTCAAATTGGTGATGATAATAGAAAGAAATATGATGACGGATGGAAGAAATTTAACTATCAAAGTGGAAGTCAATTTCAGGCCACCGGAGAATTAGATATTTATGGACAGGAAATAGATCGCACATGGCAAAGACAAAGATACGATATGAACAGACGCAGATTTGACAATTATAGACGGTCTTCCGGACAAAGGGACGACGATGTGACGATGTCAAGAAAACACAGCGACACAGGTCCTCAAAGAGAAAACGGATATAGAGTGATGCGAACACATTCGCATCATAACCTTCACAGACCGAGAGCACCGCGACGAACAAACTCCCACCACAACCTAGAATCAGAATACATTTCAGAATTACGATTTCCCTGACACCATACAAATTACAAACTAAGATAGGTTTATTCATGCTCAATGTGGACCAAAGTATTATTCTCTTCTGTAATATACAACTATTTTAAGTATACCGGTAGTTATTGGGTCTACAATGAATAAAGTGATATTTAGAAATACAGACCAGTAATTTAATACTGTATGCGTATAAGACTACAATAGTATAGAGAATTATAATAATCGCGTTAATAAAATAATGACGTTATCGACCTAGAATTAAGATAAATTTAATTAGTGATGACGTATTTTCTTACGTGAATGACATAAACAATAACCTAACCTAAACATAGTAAGAAATAAAAAATACAAAATGTTATCATATCTCGATATGCCCCGATTTCTTTACACAGTACATCCTCTAAGAATAAGTTATACCACAAAATATTCTCTATACTTTTGTATTTTAGTCAATATAGTATCAATAAAACTATGGGTATTTTCTAAAAATTTATTAAAACTAAAGAGTTCCTTAAAACAATAATTACACTATTATCTCAGTCGAGTTGATAAACCTAATGTTAAAATCAAGGGAACTATGTTTAACATATCACTAACATAGGGTGATGACTATATGTACTGGGGTGGGTAAGCCTTAAGAAGTGTATATATAAATACATATTTTGCTAAGCTTTAACATTACATGATGAATGGTAAAACAAATATAAGACGAGATTTTTTATCCAGAATGGGGCCCGTGACATCAATAAAGCAATATTATTTTAATCATTCAAACCGTCTATATCACACTGCACTTTATTGTGAGTACTATAAGGTCGGTTTTTGTGTTGACTTATTAAAATAATATTGCTTGCAGGCCCTAGTTAATAAAATATTATACCGACACCATTATTTATGGCTGGTGAAAACTAGCATGACAGAAATGAGCGTTTATCAAACTAAGCTATATGTCCAGGTCCAGTTTCTTGAATGTTGCCTAAAAGTAACCCCTTCGAAGACAAAAAATGCTTATAGTTCTAGGTCTTCCTTTCTTGTTTAGATGGTAAACAATTATCCTGTAAATCTTATTAAGTTTGTTGTGATGAAAATAACTAATATATTACATTAAATATGGCTTTATGTTAAAAGGGCAGATATACCGGATAAAGAGAACTAAAACAAAATCTTCGACAGATGACAAACGTGTCGCTATTATTAGTCAGTACTATCTGCCTTCATTTATACTTTTCTATGTAAATACTTTTGACTGATGAGTGAACTTCAGAACGGGAAATAACAATTTAAATTTTGTACTAAATTATTAAATCGTTTAGTATATACCGATTGCAACTGCAACCCATCCCAAAACTAGACTAAAATTTATCATCTGTGCCAAAATGACCAAAAAATACCATTTATTTTTTGGAGTCACACTAGCAATAGGGAGAAAATAGACACAGGATCGACCCATATGAATAAGTCTTAGTATATTTAAAAAAAAAAACTTAAAAAAAAGAAATGAATCATTGTTGCATATGATATGTTAAGGGTTGCGAGTTTAATCCCAATTTTTTTTTGGTATAATGAATACTTACACATAAGTTTCTATCTACGGCACTTAGTGAATTTTCTTTGTTATTTCTAAGTAGAGACATATTTGTTATTGTATAAAACTAACAAACTTATGAAGCCAATAACTTTTACTTATCAAATGATATTTTATTGCTTAAATATTTGTTAGTGATTAATACAAATGTGTCATTCGTGAGTATTTAAAACACTTTTCTTTTAATTAAGAATTCCTTGTTAATTAATATTAAGAAAGGCATTTTATTCTTCGTGAAATTCTTAATTTAAGGTTTTTTTTCTAAACATTGCTTTTAATCTTCTTTTAAATAAAAGAGACAGGACATTTTTAATGTCATCAAACTAGCTTGCTAGTGATTTAACGGATTTGGCAGTACTAAATTGGTCCTATCTCTTTCGTTTCCCTAGTAAAAAGGGAGACAACATAAGTTAACACTATGCAAATAAGAATTTAGCACCTGAATCAATAACGTACTTCTCTACGTTAAGGTATATTTTATATAAGTTTTACCACTCGTCTAGAATTAGATTTCTGTAAATATGTGATATTTTCCCGATGCCATGTCTTACGTCATAAAAAAACTACAAAAAGCAACTATAATACTTCTATTCAAAACTCATTCATATTAACAATCATGCCTTGTAGTAAATAGCCTATTGTTATATATGAATGAAAGTGTATGATATTCGTAACCACAACACGGTTACAGCTTATGACTGAATATTGTAAATACTTGTTTTATACTAAATAAAGTAAGTTTTGATATACAACTTCTTTTATTATCTACGAGTGTATGTACATCTTGCTTTGCTTTAGAGTAAAATAAAGGCCTCTAAAATACACGAGGAACCCTACCGTAACCTTAAAGCAATATTATTTGAATACGTTAACGCAACGCAAAGTTATTGAAATAATACTAACGTCGTAGTTTGACATAGACAAACAAAAAAGCAATGTTAATATTATATTGCTTTATGACGTCACGGTACAGGGTCCCAATATGACTCGTCTTGAAGAATATGAAGAAAACTCTCCATTATTCACTATTCCTAATGCTGTCAATACACCGACGCATTCGTATGCGTCAAGAAAACTGCGTAACAACTTACAATAACTAAGTTTATTACGCAGTTACGTTTTGCAAATACTTCAATTTCATTCCAGCACATAGTGAGGAGCAATAGATTAGTATACTTCGGCATCGTTTCGCAGCTAAAAGCGAAACCGTCGTTCCCGCAGATACATGAGTTTCAAGTGTCAACACAAAGCGTATGCGTACAAAAACTACAGCATACTATTGTTCCACAAACGTTCCATTAACAAAAAGGATTCACAGTGGACTGCCATCGCATGTGAACGCGCAAAATATCTGGCCCTTTTATAATAGTTTTAAATTACAGTAAAGGAGTCAGATATTTGGGTTGCTTGCTGTACTAACAGCGTAAATCCTCATCATAAACGTAAAAATATTTTAATTATAAATGTAAAAATTTGTTAGAGATTCACGACTAACCACCTAAATCATTATCGGTCCTGAAATGTTGAGTATATAGCCGATGGCTATATGCATCTTAAGTCCCTTGTTGGAAATTGAAAGGCATGGCACCTGCTTACTTTTATATTACAAAAAAAGCAAACTGATTTTTTAACCGTTAGAAAAACACGAGGCACTTTTTTTTCTATGATGGCGTACTATCGTGTTACCACCCGGGTCTAGTATGTTAAGTCACTTGCATGTGTGAGTCTTTCCTATGGTGAGTTACTGTCTATCCTAGCTTCCTAATTATTTGGTTTTAATGAAAACATAATTTTTAAACTTATTTTGAAGTCATTGCTTATGTTTGTATGAAGTTTACAACATACATAATCAAGGCCATAATCTTTATAATTCATGGAAGATTGCTCAAGCTAATAGCATTTTATGAAAAGAAAATTTTCTATTTTCGAAATTATGCGGACGGAAGACAAAACTTGGCACAGATACTGTCTTATTACCAACATAAAGTTTATATAGATAATGAGAGAAAGAAGCTAATATTCTAATAATACATAAATTTATAAAGAATCATTACACACACTACTATTTGTTTGAAACACACTCCATAGTCTTTTATTTGTGGTGTATATCTATTAATCTCAGAGAGAAAAGATAAATATTATTCATCTAGTTTTACCAAATATCGAACATAATCATAATTATGTTGGTCGAGCTTAGACTGGGATATTCCAATCTATAAAATGCTGAGTCGATGATGATTATTATTAAGTTTTCTATGAAGCTTAATTAGGATTCCCGTCAAAGATGTCTTTCTTATCAAAATGATTTTACAAAAATAACAGTAGCTTTACATATATGGTGCCTGGTCACTGAAATGAGAGTAAAACAATCAGTTTTATCAACATTTCATTCTCGAAAAGTGATTTTTGACTGAACTTTACAAAGTTACATTTTAAATGTTAACAGTACTGAGACGGTATAATTGTGGTGATTTAACAATTTTTTTTAACAAAATCGGTCATTTTGAATGAAGCAAAAAGCTTCAAATACTGTAAACACAGTTATTTTATTGACTTTATTTTTAATTTAGTAATAGGACTCTATAAAAATTGCAATTTCTGCTGTTTTAAGACTATTCTATTACATTAGAACAAGATATTTAATAGACAACCATCTGAGCTTCAGCCCTGAATTAGATGGCATAGGAGTAAGGATGATTTAAATACTTTTCAATTTAATATTTGTTTGGACAAAGTTAGGTAAATTTGTATTTAGCCAAAGCTAAATAAATAAATTAAAACTTACTGTTTGGTAGATTAAATTAAGGCAATTAAATTAATTAAGCCAAAGTAACATTTGAAAAATATTAGTCTTGTGGACTCGACCATCGATCAAACATAATATATATCAAAGGCATACCTATTAATTTATTAACATTTACCACCAAAAATTATTAATGAATTACATCTCGTTAACATGATTGTTTGAATATGCATGTACTTTTAAAAACATAACATCATGTATATATATTATAATTCAAATATAACTTCGATAAACCCACGCTTTTTACAAAAAATTAAGCCTTATCTGCTAGAGTATGTAAAGGAATCTTACTTGAAGTAAGAAGTTATTAGTCACTCATTCACAAAGGTCAATGACCGATTTTCTTCTCTTAGTTTATTACTTTATTACAGCTTTAGAATTATCATACCAAAAATACGGTTTCTATATAAATAAATAACTAGGAAGGTTTTTCATAAACCTTTTTTAAAATCTCACTACAGAATAATACAAGATCTCTAGATTCGAACCTGCCACATAAATAGTCCTTCAACATTGACAGTCTTCGTTCCCCATTGTTCGAGCCAAAGCTGCATTGTTGGTCTAATACTTTTTCAAGTATGCAAGTAGAATTACATTCTGTCATTTTTTTAATTAAAATATCAGTAACAGTGTTGAATGGCAATGTTTCAGCAACTTTCTGTTTAGAATTCCCATCCATTTCTTCACACAACTTATCCATGAAATCCAATCTCTGTAAAAAAAAACATAGTCTGTTAAGTTAAGCTTTTATATTTAATCTGTTTTGCCATGAAAATCTTTGAAGTTAAACTTGCTCGCACAATATGACGTAACACACTGTTTGATGTTTACTATCACGTGATTTAATATTACATTTTGCAGTTGTATTTTTTAATTTATTTAGTAAATAACTAACTTTGTTGGCATCTAAAATAGCAACAAAACTGTAAATAATACAATCGATTAAATGTCAGTGAACACAAGCCTATGTAACTTAAAAACAACTCACCTGTTGTAAGCAAGATTTAACAATCTCAGTAGTTGACTTGCTCCCAGATTCGTCAGTCTGTACTGAGGAGTGTAAAGTCACAATGGTTTCAGTTTGAGCTGCACATTGGACAACTTCTGCTGTTTCAGTTTGCATTTCCACATCTTCTACCCGCAAATCATCTGTTTGCACTGCCATTGTTACTTTCAATTCAGGTACGATAGTTTCCGACATAGCAGCCTCCACTGTTGGCGTTATTTCTATTTGGATTTGTTTAACTTTCTCAGCATATTCGCTAAGTACTTTCTTTGCAATTTGAACTTTGGGAGCCTTTATACAAAGGCGATTTATTTGAAGTTCTGTCATTTTTGCTAAATCTCCAATAGTATCCACTTTCCCTTCAAATTCCTTAACAAGTAGTGATTTCATTGTGGGTGAAGATAATTCTGTGGCAATATTTTCGATTGGATCTTCACAATTGATAAGATCTAAGCAAACTGGTTCTGTATCATCAAGATCACTTATTTTCACTATTTCCACAAGAGGGGTTGGTTCTAGAGAACTCATGTCCGTGTCGTTTGTGCTTGGAGTTGCAGTCTCATCAGAGAAACTCTCAATTGTTTTTGTCAAAACTGTTTCTAGCTTAAACAAACTTTCAAGTTTCTTTGGAGATTTTACTGCAACTTGCGCTTTAGCCTGTCTTTCTTGACGTTTTGTAGCAGAGTTTTGCGGAGACCGCACGCCAAGTGGCTCTATATACTTTTTTACGCAAATGGTTGTTGATACTGGTGGGTCATGAAAACTGACTCTTTTTCTCTGAAAATGAATTGACATATTATATAAACTCAAAATATGCCAAGACTATATTCTACATACACTTTCTTATCTCAGAAATAACAACATTAAGCTTACTATTACTCATTTATCAGCTATATTTACTTTAAAATTAAGTGCACGTAAATAATCTAAAAAATCTAAATTCGTAAGAAGAAATTCTATTATGGTTTGAACGTGGAATAAAAAAAAATTGATATACTATTAAGTTAAATTTAACTACCGAGAAAATACCTATACTTATTTACTCATAATATTTACCTTACTGGCTGGCGAAACAGTAGCGTCGTCAATAATGTCCGCAAGTTTTCTTTTTAATATAGGGCCAGATGGACTACAATTTGTGGACGGTAGCGACCTTTTTAGTTTAAGGAAATTATCACTCTCTTCACTTTCTTCGGAATTATCATTATTTTCATTTGTATTATAAAGGATACGCAAATTACGTCTAGCCGAAGTACTTATAGGAGTATTCTTTTTAGAGTCTTCTTGTTCAGGTTGTTTTTCCAACAATAGCATTGTTTGTAACTTATCAGGAACACACAGGCCTAACATTTGTGCACCACGACCTCCTGATCGTACTTGAGGTCTGTTCTTTTTTAGAGACAAAGAACTTGGGCTGGTATTTATTTCTTTAATAATATCTTCTCGGGGTGGTGATTGATTTCTTTTATCGGGGGATATTTTATCTTCAGTAAAAACCTCAGGAGAATCAAATTTTTCAAAAGGTTCACCGTTGTTTTGTACTGGTTCTGTAAACTTTATGACGACATAGTCACCGTTTTCTTCTGGCGTTTTTTCATTTTCTACAACTGGACTCATTGTTTTTATTGGTGAAATTTCTAAAGTATCATTGAAAAATTCTTTTTTTCTCTGAGCAATTACTTCTCCTTTACATTTAATTGGAGAACATGTCCCTTCATCAATTACTGTTACATTGGTGACGGTTTTAGTAACGTCATCAGGAGTGTCATTAAATGATATATTTGGGAAATCGTTACCACTAATATTTTTTTTACAATGATCAGGATCTACATCTAACTGTGCCTGAGTCTCAATTTGAGAGGTTTCAGAAAAAACGTTAGGATCCATAGACTGTGTATCGGCTTCTGCTGTGTTTTCGGAATCCAACTGAATAACCTCTGCGTCTGTCCTAACCGTCGATTTTTCTTCATCACTTACAAATATAACATCATCTGATTTTTCATCTAACGGCTCTTGAATTTCTGTAAGAGGTTCTGTATCCATAACCTCTGTATTCCAATTTTCCATCAAATCATTTACGTCTTTGTTGTTACTTAAATCCAAAGTTTTATTTCTCGATAACTCAGTGTCATCTTTACAGCTCACATTATTTGCTGATACCTCATTACTAGTGTCACAATTAATTAAATCTTGAGTGTTTTGGGAGTTTTTTAAAGTTTCAAGTTCCACATTTTGCAAAGAAACAAGCGGTACTTTGTTGCCAAGACTTTTTGTGGACTTGGTTGATATTGTAGTGATTGTTGTGTCTTGTGAACTTTCAATGAAGTCTTGAGATGCCATCTCGTCACTAATTCTTGGACCCTCTTTATTAATCGATGACTGATTTTTATCTTTCGTTTTTTTCTCATTCTTTTTAGACTCTTGCTTAGATTTATTAAGTTTTTCAACAACATTTTTACGGGTATTTGACGAGTTCATAATAGATTTTCTTGTTAATCTTTTACATTTCTGTGAATCAGATTGCTCTTTTAAATACGGATGACCTTCTACCATATCGATTGCTAAAGCTTTTTCAATTCGGGATATTTTAGAAGCACTTTTTTGTGATGATTTCGATCCGTCAACATTTTTATTTCTTGTAGCAGCTTTAGGAGTTAACATTTCTGTTTCAGAATCATTCCTCAAAAGCTTTTTAGTTTTGACTAAGACACTGTCAGCGCCATCGTTAGTTACTTTTTGGTTAAGACTGAGTGTAATATCTGAGTCAGTAGTTTGACTTTGATTGTGATTGTCTATGTCGTTGACTAAGTTTTTCTTGTTACATTGTTGTCCAGCTAATAAACTTTGTGAATCTGGTATGATTTGGACTTGATCGAAGCCTTGAGAGCCAATTGGAATACTAGACAGAGTACAGGCATCAAGTAGAGACTTCTCTTGATCTTGAGATTCTGGAAGAATGACTAAGTTCGGTTTTGTTTGTAGATCATGCACAGCAGGAAGAATTTGATTAGTATTTGACTCTAACTCTGTTGATTCAGATTTAGTTTGTGTCTCTTTTAAATCATTTGAGCTCGATTTTTCTAGCGCACGTTTAGGCGTAGCTTGTTTTGGTTTTGCAAGTAATGTTGATGAAACTTTCCGATTTGGTTCATTTTGTGATATTTGAGGCGATGTTGATACAGATATGGGTTTTAACTTTACTTGCAATGATTTAGTTTTACATTCAATGTGTGGTTTTGCTATAACTTGTGGTTTGAATTCAGTCGGCTGTGTTGATGTAACTGGTTTTAATTTATCTAGAGGTTTCATTTCTTTTTTTGATTTTGATTCAACAACCAGTTTTGATTCGGCATGAGTAATTAATATAGTTTCTAGAGGTACAGTTTGTACTTTAGATTCAACTTCTGACTTTGATTCAACTGAAGGGTTTGTTTCTGATTCTTGTTTAGATTGGACTTGAGATTTTGACTGAGAAACATTTTGTTTAGGTTGCAATTTTAGCTGAACTAGCGGTTTGGATTGATTCTGCTTTGATTTCGATTCTTGCTTTGTTTCAATTTGTGATTTTGAATCTTCTTGTGGTACAGGTTCAGGGTGTGGTTTTGATTCGACTTGTGACTTTGGTTGAATTGACTCAGTGGATTCAGATGCATGTAGTTTTAATATTGTTTCCGATTGTGGTTGAATAATGTTTTGTGTTTCAGAACCTGTTTTAAATTCCGTAGTCGTTTGTGGTTTTGGCATGACGTGTGGATTTAGAACAATTTGTTCTGATGAATTTTGAAGATTATACGACTTTTCTAAAATTGACTGTTCCACATTTGTGGCAAGTTTTTGCTTTGGTAATGTATCTGCAGCAAATATTCTTTCATTAATTGTTTGTTCTACATTTTGTGATGTACAGCTTGATTCTAGTAAATCAGACCTCAATCCCTGAACTGTCACACTGCTATTCAATTCTAATCTTTCAACTTCGTGAGGATCATTTGACTCTTCTTTATTGTCTGACGAATTTTCATCATTGATTTCTATAATGTTTGGATCGATCTGACTATCGTTTTGACCACTAGAGCAACGTCTTTTCTTTAAAGCGTATACTTCTAAATCGTCAAATTTCTTTGGTTTCCTTTTTGTTCTTAATGGTCTGTCAGTACTAATTTTAGGAGGCGCTGAGTTAGTTGTAGTACTGCGATCTGGAATCTTATTATTTAACGGTGTCATTAAAACATTTTCTAACACACTACAACTTAAATCCTTATTTTCATTTGGCACAGTCGATTTTTCAATTAAATTTTTTACATTTCTGAAAATTCGGTCTTTTAAAGCCAATCGAGGTGATTTCGTTTTTTCAAGTGTTGAAGACAAGTTATTCCCCTCTACTTTTGGATCATTTATTATCACAGGGTTATTTTTCTCATTTAGTTTTATATTATCAGCTAAAGCTTCATTGCTAGGTTTGATGTGTTCTAAAATTTTCGGCACAATTTCTGTGTTCGGAATATTTTTAAGTATCGTAGTTACATCTTCATTAGCAGACACGCTCGTAGACTTACTTGTTGAACTAGAATCTTGTGAATCAGTTTTCCATGTATTTAACTTAAATTCATCTTGTGATTGAGATAAGTCTTGATACAATGCTGGAATATCCTCACGTTTTCTTCGCAATTTTTCTTTCTGATTGTCAGTCAGCTTCCGTGGGTTAAATTTCCAATTTGATTTTACGACAACATATTCTTCGCCATTTTCTACTACTGTGTCTACGATACTAGCCTCTCGCTTTTTGCTTTTTTTAGCAACACTTTTTATATCTGGAGTTGTAAATTTGCTTAGATCTGAATTAAATTCAATCTGACTTTTGGAATCGTTAAGTTCTTCATTTACTTCCAATTCTTTATAAAGAAGTTTTACTGCATTGGTATTTGAAATATTATTGTAAATTGATTTTACGAAATGTATTATAGATTTTCTTTTTCTGAGCAGTGGTGCACATTCTTGTAACTCATGTACTATGCTTAATCTTAAATCTGAATATTTTTCCATCTTAAGCATATTTTCCAATGATTGTAAAAGATCTTCTAGAAGTTCTAAAATAGAAGATTGCTAAAACAAAAAAAAATATGGACAGGTTTTTTAAGATTTCTTTAAGATAAATTGCATATTACTAATAATATTAATTATTAAAATAAAAAATATTGTTACATCCACTGTACTTGTTTCCAAAAAGCTAAGGAACTGAACAAGGTTTAAATTACTTACATTCATAGATACATCTTTAAGAAGCAGCTTTGTAGCACCTAGTAATTGTTTGATTATAGTCATAGTATTTTCAGCCATTGCTACATTAACACTTATTGTTAACTTTTGTAATATTATTGTAATAATATTTATCATATTTATTAGGCGATCTTCTAATTTCATCCAGCTCGATAAATTTGAGGCTTTGAATAGTAATTCCGCCTCTTTATCAAATTCAGCTAAAATAAGAATTAAATAATGATTAAATTGTAAAAAGATACATACTTTATACAAATTCGAAACTTTATATTGAGCAAAATCATATTACTAAAGATTCATCAAATTTCTATCAAAAGTGATAAAATGTACATCCAAGTAACCTCATTAAACAGAAGTGTGCAATATTGTATTTTTTTAACATTTTTTTCTTAAAAATGTCAAATAAAAATATGAATATCACCAATGAAATGTTTCCATTTTCTAAAACAACAATGATTTAAATTTTGCAAATATTTTTTAATATATATTACACATCAATTATCTGCTTTTATAAAAAAAATGACATAAAAAAATTAGAAAGTGTAAACATTGTCATTAATTTCTGTCTTACTAGTATTACAATGAACATTAGATCAATAACTATTGCCATCAAGATTCTAATAAGTGGGTCTTGGATATTTAAATTTTATCGACTTTTTAATAGATTGATTTCAGCACGCCTTTCTAATCATATTTTGCTCAAGATATTTTAAAATAAGGAATTTCGTTATGCATATTTAAAAGTTTAAATATATTTTGGCGTATTTTTTTACTAAATCTATTTTGATATTAGATGTACCTTTGACACATAATCGTTAATTTAGCTTTAGTGTACAACCTATTTTTTCTCATAACTGCAAAACGGAGTAAGTGCCCAGGTGAATTAATTTCACATTTATACACACTAATATTTATAAGAATTTTAATAACAATTATAATATGAGTAGGTCAGAAATGTCTTGCACAAGATATTCTACAGGCACAATTACTTTATTCCTGTCATCGAGTCATCATTTCATAATACCAACAGTTTTTAAGATAACTTCAAATATTTGGGAAAAGTTCGGAGGCTAAATTGATGTGCTATATTTACACAAGAGATTAAGGATGTCGTCACAATAGCATAACTGATATAATTGATATCTGTAGACATGAATGTGAATAACATTGTGTTATGCTGCTAAAAATTTAAAGTAGACTTATCTCAGATTAGCAATGCACCATTGCTTTATTTGTTTAAAAAAACAGACTGTGTGTTGTTATATCATTGTAAAGATGCCTCCTTGTTTGCTTTACAACCACAACAAAGACATTTCTATGTTCTAAATTCTCACTTCTTTTTTGAATCACTAGTCAAATACCACACATATTTGTTCTACATACCTTGAGGAACACTAAGTTTTTGGTTCAGCATTGCAATGGAAGCTTCAATGACAAAGTGGTTCGACGACTTAAACTTACAGGGTAGTAAAACATTCAAGATATCTTTATTTATTGTTTTGGATTTAGGGTACATAAAATTGTATAAATTAAGCCAAGCCGATGTCGACTCTTTGACCTAAAATAAATAAATATCTGTTAACAAATTAAACAAACTGATATGCAATTTTGTAAATTAAAAGACATGTTTACGTCATGCTAATTTAATACTTAAAACCTACAAATGTGTTTATTTAATATTACAATCATACCTAATTAAAAATGTAACAAGTTTTTTCAAAATCTTATTTTTCCTAGCCTCAAAACTTCCACATACACCCCTTGGTATATTTACTAAATAAATGTCAACTTTCTAATATAAATAACACGTTTTTTATGAGAAATTAAGTTTTAATCGGCTTTTAATGGTATACTAGTAATACTTACATCACTGAACAAATCTATGTTTTTCAAAGGCCAGAACAACATCTTGCTTAGTATTACAATGTTGTCATCATATTTTAATTCAAACATTAATTCTGCTAATGCCGTCCATATAAGCATACAACTGCCCGTTAGAGTTTTTAAGACCCAATCAACTGATGGGGTTGGCCTTTGTGTCAAGTCACGGACAATAAAATTTGTTAATGGTTTAATGTTGGAAACAGCTATAGTCCTGTAAATGGAAATTGACACTTCTAAATGTTGGAATGAGTTTGTCTGTTTTGCCCGAAATTTACATAGGCCTTGAGATTGTGATAAAATTTGGCTAGTTGGTACATTATGTCCTAGAAATAAATAGCTAGTATTTTTTTTAGTATGTCTGAAGCATAAGCCCTGGTTTAGAGTAATTTATTAATTATTGTTAAAGGACGCACAAAACCCATAAGCATTGTTTTTAAGTACTAAACAAAAAAAAATTTTAGTACCCACAACCAAATTTGCATAATAAATCTGTACGCCTGCTCGGCAGGGTTTAGAGACCAATATTTTTGGAAGATGTATCGTCCGCGTCAGTGTAATACCTAAAGCCACAGAATAAATGACTTTTGACTTTGTTTGCAAACTATATATTTGGAGCTTGTACCTTAAATTATGTTCCTTTGTCAAGTTTGACAAAATTTTCATAATTCTTTGTGTAAATGAATTGTCTCTCACTTTAAATAGTGATTTAATTTTTTCATCATCATCAAACAATGTAGGAAGTAAATTGTTTATAATAGCTTCGGCTAATTTTCTGTCACTTCCCTGAAAAAAAAGTTAACAAGCTGAAATCAAAATGAGTAAAGGTCTAATCTGATCTTAGTAAACATGTACCAGATGCTTGAGCTGTGAGTTCCCAGACACAATGAAAACAGCAATAACAAATGTTTTTACCATGAAATTTAAAAAATACTAGTAGCCCGTCTCAGCTTCGCATGAGTGGACAAATTTCTACATTATTATACATGTAAAATTTCCTCTTGAATCACTCTATTAAAAAAAGCCGCGTCAAAACCTGTTGCTTAATTTTTAAGATCTTAGCGTACAAAGGTACAGACAGCACAAAGTGACTTTATTTTATTCTATCCAGTGACTATTAATCTGATATGGTCTGACTATAGAATCACAAGGGTAAAAACAAGACCAAAGCCAAGCAGAACTTCCTTAGAAAGTCATTTCCCAAATTTAATTATTAATTCTGTGGATACTACATTATTGTTTTACAGATTTGTTCAATAGGTAGCTCAAACAAAAAAATTCTGTCTGGGAAACAAAAATAAGACATTATAGTTAAAATACGCATATTAACATACCAATCAAATAATAATCATATTATTATTTTAATAGTTTGCTAGTCCAAATGATTTCAGTTGTAATCTGGCTGATTATGTGTTGAGTTACCATTACTTTACTAACAGTATGGTGGACTTTATCAAGTGTTATTTTAATAACTATTGGGAAAAACTTTGCACACATGAGATGTTTATAAAAGGTTCGAATTTGTTACACTTTATTAATTTTTGACTCTTTGCTACACCATCAATTACACAAATCCAAACATTTTAATTACAGCTGAAAAAATTTTTATGTTATCGCCGTCAAAATAGGCCTATCCATTCAAAAGTTATGATACAAGACGACAGGCAGAGACACGCACACACGTACGCACGCACGCACCCATGCTCACACGCACGCATGCACACACACACACACACACACACACATCAAAATCTCTTTTCTAGCTGGAATAAAAAAAACATATACGTTTTTATTCCAAAATACAAAAACCACTTACATTTGCAAGCTTATCTACAGATGATAAAAGGTCAGAGAACAAATCCTGTTTCACTCGACTTTCTGGCAACTCCCCGAGTGTTGCCAAATAAGACTTCCAAGCACATTTAATCTGTGCTTTAGACGAATCTGTACCAAACTGAGCCAAGTTCTTAGTCATTGTAGTCAACGAGTGTATCCAGTCCTTCCAATGATCAACTAAATTTACTGTATTTATTAGTTTTCTTTGTAATGTTCGACAGTTTACACAACCTGTACAATTATAATGGCCAAGAAGTTCAACAAAAGCTTCCGAACACTGTTTTCTTGTTTCATCAGTAAGTGTTCCAGGAATCAAAACAGGTCTGTCTGTGAGAGGTTTCCCGAAACAAAAATGTAAAAATGGTATCACTATTGTATTTAAAGTTTTGTCTAATCTAACACAAAACCTGTCTATCAAATGCCACCACGTTTGCAATTTAGCAAGGGCAGTTTCTTCGACTTTAGCATTGTTTGACATTAGTGGTATAATAAGCAACTTTATCCTTTTATTTATATAAACTTCATTGGTTTCCGTGGAAAAATTATCAATCAAAACATTCCAACATATAAAGGCTCTACATCGGTTTTTCGAATGCATTTTAAAAGCCATTTCGACAACAGGCAACATTGAATTTATAGGAGATCCTGCTGGATTTGTTACTTTTGTTATTTGATCTTTAAGTAATTTGATAAAAACAATCCATAATCTGTACCAAACTTCATTGTCTTTTTCTAAAAGGCTTTTCATAATTGATGGGTACCTGCAATATAAACAAATTTTACATTTCAAATCTTAATAATAAATTATATTCTAAAATAGAACTTGCACATGATAGCAATTAATGCCTCATTGGTTAAAAGATTAAGGGAAACATGTATTACTTAGATTCAATTCCCAACAAAAGTGAACATTTGCCTGATTATCATAACATCCGTTTTTCCTTTAGGAGTCCAATTTAGAAAATAATAATGGCCGATTGTTGACGATTTATTGATCATAGACAATAGGGTTCAAAAATATTGATGATAAATCTTTTAAAATTTTATGAATGATATTTATTGTAACTACTATCAATCTAGGCTAGTATTAAAAAGTGTATTGGTTTGTCTGTTCCATTTCTTACAAATACTGATGGTTTTGATTCATGATATAAGGGTGATTTAAGTTTGGGTTATTGCCATAGCAAAAAACTACCTTATTTTCACGAAAAGCTTGTTTTAATGTAAGAAAGTGCTAGTGCTATATATGATATTATGAATTTTTGTATGGGCAGGTGCAGTCCAGGGTATATAACTGATGCAGAGGGCAATTTAAAGGCCGTACATTTAATTCATTACTGTCAGAGTATTTGTCGCTAATTTCTGATTTTGATACTTTAATTAAAGTAACTTAGAGTAACCAAAATATTGTTAGTGCTGATAATAACAGCAGATTAATCACAAAGCAAGCATGGGTTAATTAAAAAACCCAACACAATAACATCCGACAAGGCGATCAGACAAATGATACAAAACAGTCTTAAACATGTGTCGATATTCAAATAAATCTTGTCCTGTTAGCAAAACAACACTACAAAATTGTACTTTATTAACCAGTCTATGTACTAACTATTCAATAGAATGAATTACTTGAAATGGATTTTTGCTTTTTAAAAAGACCATTATTTTACTCTCTGCAAATCAATACGTAATATTAAATAGAATTTATGTCATTTTAGGGAAGATTATCTTGAAAAAACAACAATGTAATAAATGATTTGTTCATTTTCAAGTTCACAGTGCAATTTTTGTCCGAGTGTGTTCTTGTTTTGTGGAAAAGAATTTGAAAGTTTAATAAATTAAACATAACAATACTTTTGTTAACTTAGGTTTATAACTATTAATTAATATCCTATGCAATGTATATGACTAATATAAGTGGTATTTGTTTACTTAACAGAACTCTTAAGAAAAAATACATTGCTTGTGTTAATATTTTTAATTGACACAGAAATTAGATTTATCTTGTTGCATTGCTAGGATATCACAAGTATATTAATAAATATCACATCTTGGGGAATAGACAAAATTATATTTAACATCAATAAAAAAGCCATGTATTTATTACACAACTTACCTTTGAGGAGTCGAAATACATTCCAAAACTATATGCCATTGTGGAACATTACTATAATCAATATGCACAAGTTCTTCCGTCAATAATTCTAATGCCTCCATTGGCACTTCAACTCTAGCATCGGGAGTGTTTAAATAGAGAACCACTGTAGGAACAATTTTTGAAAACCAGATACTGATGCCTTCTTTGACGAAAATTGTTTTCTTATCGGGCGGCAATATTTTAAGCAACTTTGCAATTATATTGATTGGCTGAAATAATGAAATTTCATAAAACTTTGTTAATTTTGCCTAAAATTTTTTTGGGAATACCCTATTTATATTTGATGTCTATGTAAAATATTACAGGGTTGTAGCAGATTATCCTGGTGCCTAATTCATGGGTAGCAAAGGGTTGCAGGGCCTGATATACATAAGCAAAAATATATTTTTTACTCTTAGCATTTTACTCCTAGCATTAGAATTTGAGTGTTACAAATGTTATTACAAAATATGTTAAGACTTAACATATTCATAAATCGTAACATATTCTACCATATTAAAGTGAGCAAAATTTTATTAATGGCTATTAAATAGAAATTTTAAATTTCATTTTTCTTTTTAAACTTTCTTAGATTATTTGTTATCTGTTTATAACCTTTTATTATCAATATTAATTTCATTAAAAATATAAATGAATAACTTAGTTTACATTAGTTACATGTAGTAATTATTATATCAAACATTATCTTATTTATAACTAGCAGACCAAACCTGGCTTTGCACAGGTTGACAAATTTTAACTTTTTCATAGAAATAACATAGCCTATATTCATCAGGTATTATAATGTCTGCTTCTAGTGGTAAAATATTTTATCAAATTGATCCAGTACTTTCGGAGCCTATTAAATACAATCGAACATACAAATAATCAAATCTTCCCTCTTTTACACTATAGTGTATATGATATATCAACAGCAGCAGACAGACAGCAGTCCACCTACAGGGTCTAATTGTATCTTAAAACATATGGGAAACATACAGGGTCCAATTGTATTTTAGAACACACAGAAAAACATCAAAATACCCATATAAAATTTCAGCCCAATCGTTTTAGGCATTTAGAAGTTATATGAAATTGGTAAATAAGCATGGAAAGTTAATTTTTACTACCCGGTGTCCTATTGGCGTACCATGTGAGAATTAGCTATGTCCTTTTGTAAACCTTTCTATGTTCATCATTTCAATATCATGTTAGCTTCCAATAACAAAATAATTTTTAATACCATTCAATACATCCAACAATCAAATCTTTCCTCTTTGGTATCTACCATAGCATCAAATTTGTTGAGGATCAGTTTTTTCTGCGTTAATTTGTCGACACCAATGAGGATACTCGTATCAGCAGACTAGCCCTTCGGATTTCTTCGCATTTGGAACAGACTGTTGCTTGTAAGAGGAGAGTTTCTAATATTTGATTATTTGGTGGTTATAGTCTGTAGAGTGTTGAGTACTTATTTATTCCTGCTCCCGCAACCCTTACGTTAAATTTCGTATCTTTAAGAAATGCATTTTTACCATTGCAAATCTATCTGCTAGTTTGACTTCCAAAATCTTATAAAATATTAACAGCTTACCTGAAATCTGATGTCAATAGGGATCTGTTGATGGCAATAGAGATTGAATAGCTCCATTAACTCTGTGCTATGATCAACTACTACAGATATTAAAGTGTTGTCTGGATATGAGAGGATTATCTCAAAACACTGGATTTTTAGTGCCTCTACTTTATTGAACAGTGCTGTGGTTTTTAAGACGTTAAGCACAGCAACTGCTGAAGGAACAAGGTCTGGAACTATATCACATTGACTTGCCTGAAAAATGTAAAACAATATTTTCTAATTAATTTGCAAATGCAACTTTGCACACACATTTTTTATATAATGAATCCTGCCAAAAACTTAATACATGAAATATAATGTTTACTGCATGTCCATTCAGTTACATAATTAAATTCCTGATAATTTCAAATCACTAACTCTAAAAAGATTTCGAAAAAAGCTATTCGAGACACTATTAAATAAAACATTTTATAGTGTATATGCAGAAAGGATTATTTGATAAAATATAAATATTAACTTTAAAAAATATAAACATGAGATATCTTATTTGCCGAGGAGTTTGTTTCACAGTTTTTTTATTGTGACTGGCTAGGTTTAGAAACATTGGTAGTTACAGTAAAAGTTGTGGCTGGAGAGTTTGTTTTGCTATTTGTTGTCCTTACTGGCTAGATTTGGAAAAGGTGATAGTTTAGATATGGTAAAATTGGTAAAAATAAAATATTTTCAAGTTCAGAAATGATAGCCTTGTCATAAAAATATTGTTAAATAAATTATGAAAAATTATTTAAATAACATAAATATAGAAACCATATAGTTAAGTAATGTTGGTACGAACATGTACTTTGCAACACACATGTTGCACAAATAAATAAATTTTATTTCAGTATTTATGTTTTAGTACTGTTGAATAACACCCATGACACAAAAATATAATTTGGTTAATACGGGATTAGATTCAATTTGTGTCATTTATCCAGGGACATTTATTATTATAATTATGATGATCTTTTACTGACATTGTTTTTAATGTTTTACATTTATACAATTAACAAAAGTATGAACTTAAGAAAATAATAATATTGTAA
>NJDD01000660.1:27563-65261 GCA_002245505.1 Calephelis nemesis | reverse complement strand
CTCAATATCTCAAAACTTGGGTTTAGCTGTGAGCGACATTTAATACATGCTTTAAAACATTGATTCTAAAGAATTAATTTGAAACCTGGATTTTGGCAGGATAGAATTAAAAGAAAAACTTAAATAGCTTTTATGATAACAAGAATACACCACTTTTACAAATACTACTCATGTTAGTGGTGCCATTTATGGATATTAATTAAAATTACAATTAGAAATTGACTTTTTAAACAAATTAGTTATTAATGAATTGTTAAAAAATATAACACTTAAAAGCAACACCTACTAGAAAGGCTGAAAATTTAAGAACATTTGATCCAAATATGGTAGTACACTCACTAAACTAAAAATTAAGTTATTGCTATCTCTTGTAAACAAAAGTAATTGAAAGAGATAAAACACATGTAGTGCTGTCAGCTTAGTTTTTACACTACACTTCTACAGATGTTAACAAATTTATCGGAAAACCATTTAGTATGTCCCCATCTAATCTAACATGTCAAAAATGTTTCATTCTCCTCCTTTGTTTTAGTTTTGTTAGAAAAAAAATAGCATATCTCTAAAATAAGTTTAGTTTGGTAGGAATTCTATCCTGCCAAAATCCAGGTTTCAAATTAATTCTTTAGAATCAATGTTTTAAAGCATGTATTAAATGTCGCTCACAGCTAAACCCAAGTTTTGAGATATTGAGCTCTTCCACAGGAATCTGTTTATGTTTAGAGATAAAAAGTAGCCCATATAACTAACACTCCAGCTTCCTATCTCCACACAAAAGTTAACCATAACAAGTTTCCATTTTGATGTCAAAAGAGAACAAATACATAGTTTCTATACTTCTTATAGTCTGTGCTTGGTGGAATTCCATTCTTGAAACAATTTATTCACAAACACTTGTACTTTCCACAATATACATTGTTTCAAGATCAAACACACTTTTGCTTTTACATATTGATTGATATAGGTTCAATATACTTACCTAATATTGATCTTATAGCGGAAGGCTTAACTGAACTTTCAACTATTTTTTACGTACTAATAATTATAACAATCCAATACCTTAACTTTTTTCAAAACTGAAGATATAATGTTTAACGTGTCACTAGTGTATTTTACATCTTTTTTCAGACTTCTTACACATTTGCTCAGTAATTTTGCCAGGGCAGAAGCTTTAATTATATCAAAAGTGTTCAGAGCATCTTGAACTGTCTGATAGTTATGTTTATTCCAGGTATAATCTTCCAAAGCATCTAAAACTTCCTCAAGCCCACCAGTTTGTTCCTCCGGCATTTCTGGAATACTGATACACTTTACACAGGGCTATTAATACATACAAGATTCACATTAAAAACTACAAGACAAAAGCCAGAAGATAAAGCGGTAACCGGTTGTTACGAAAGAAGTAGACTACCTACAAGTTTATAAGCAAACAATAATTATCCTATCGAGTATTAATATTTTACCTGTGCTTACTTAAAAATTAGTTGAATATTCAAGCGTAGAAAAGTTTTAGACATGAAAATTAATCAATTATCGTCCCGAATCAGAAATTCCAAAACACATTCTTGACGTTTAACGCAATTCTGGCGCGCAAAGCCGGCGATATTAATGTTGCCACTTGCCCGCAGAACATATATTATTATAATGATGTGCGTGATCGATTATCAATAATCGATTGATCGATTAGGAAGATAATCGTTAAAAATAGATTATTATTTTTGTAAAATCTATTATAACATGCAAAACATTTGTGTTATGGTTACGCTACCAGCCTACCCAAAAAAAAACCCGGTATTCATAAAATCTAGGGACAGGAAACAATAAATTTTATTCTGCAATAACAAATTATTAAAACTCATTTCATTATAACTAACAGCAGAGATTAGTTAATATATTGTCTCTGCACACAGTAATTTGTGTTTAGCTATTACCAAGAAAACGGCCCTTAAAGCTTTGGGTAATTAATCATCGTTTTGTCTGAGCTGCGAAGTGATACCTAATATTTATTATTTGTAAATTAAAGTAGTTTAATACATTCTTGTAATCTATACGTGATGTCAAAACTTTCTCTCTTTACATATTATTTTATATATGTCACACGATTTCTCTGACAATATTTTTTTTTCTCCATAAGAAGCTCTACTGAGCATCTTCTTCGACATTACGATCTAGTCTATAGACTAATGAGTAATTCTAATTTCTCTTAATCTTCTTAGCTGCAGTCTCTAAGTATAAGTTCATCAACTTTTACTTAGTGTCTCTATTGGTATCTTGAACTTAAAACACTGTCACTTGATTTTGGCACTAGCATTTTGTGAATCTACACAACACTACACTAGTTCATATGGCTTTGTCCTTTTCAGCCTTCTCATTTCTCATTCTCATCTCTGACAATATGAATGGGTTTTAATATATTTTATTCCTCATAAATAAAAATTCCTCAAACCTCTTTTTGTATTATAATAAGCTCGGCTGAATTAATTAGTTTAGTATAAATCTGTAATCACTGATCTACGAAGCCTGTCTTGATTCGAGCGAATTGTTATTGGATGTAGTGTTTATAGATTAGGCCGTTGTGCCAGACCTTATCGAACGCCTTGGCCGCATCGAAGAATATCGCTCCCGTATATAAGGGTAGTCGTCTATTCAGGCCGTCTAGTATGTGCTCCATGACGCGGTGCACTTGATTTATACATTAATGGGCTGCCCGGAAACCAAATTGCTCATCCATTAACAAATGTTTCCCGGCTATGAACGTCTTAAGGCGGGCGAGGATAAGACGCTTCAAGAAGCCACCGTCATAGGAATACATAAACCGGGTAAACCCCGTAAAGTTGTGAGTAGTTAATGCCCGATCAGTCTTATTAGTTCACTCGGCGAAATATACGAGCGTCTTTCTACAAATTTGTGATCTGAAAACGTTGGATGTTATATCTATACGTATATAATATGAATCTGTATATTAATACGTGAAGCAGTAACTTTGGACCCCTTTTTACGAAAATTGCGCTGACGGAGGAGTATGAAATTTGGCACACTTTTATTTTATGTGTAGGAGAAGTGTAGAACGCTTATATTTTTTAATGATAATGTTTATAAAATTCATTAATTCAAAACATAAAACATTACACGTACTACCATGCATTTGACACACACAAACAAAATATATTGATGATAACGATAAAAGATCACAGATGGCGCACTAACTATAATCATACAGTTTTGAAATGAAGATGGCGCTCTTATCAACAAGATATTAAAATTTATTATGGTTGAATTTCGACCAATGAGCGACTATTATTCGCTATAACTACCTAAATAAAACTATATAATTTATATATCTGCCACCTTTGAGTGAAGAGTGATGATTTAATTTATTAAAAATTATATTACAAAATTTGCCTCAGATAATACTCAGAGTATGCTATTTTTATTAATGAGACAGTAAATAATATTTTATTACTGTTGACAAATAATAATACTTTATTTCTTCGAATAATCGTTGTGAATTCGACTTTTAAATAGAATTAATTAAATGTAAGACACGACGTTTTTTGTTTCACTTTTATTTGCATAAATTTAAACCTTTGAAGCTTATTTAATTCTTTTATCAAAACAAATTTAAAATTGTAATCATTTCGAAAAAAAAAATTATTTTTTTGGCCCTAAAATTTTAAAGTAATGTGCTAGCTGTGGGCTATTAGGCCGAAGCTGGAAACAAATTATTGGACACAGTTGACAGACACTGGCCACGGCTGATAAACGTGGCTTACGGATGCAACTGATAAAAGTACAATATACAGTCTTTTCACTTTTGGGACGTGGCCTGCGAAGTGCGAATGCATTTTAACGTCTACGCTGTAAAGTTAATGTAGAAACGAAAAAATATGTCGAGTAAGAAAAGTGACGAATATAGTGATTTTATTGAATTAATGGCTAGGTGCTGCTGTTAGTAGCATGTTGCAACATTAGTTCCCTTATAATGATTTAAATATTCGCAATACGCATATAACGTTAAAGTGATGCTTGATAACCCTTCAACATGCGATTCAAAGACATTCCTTACTTCATTCAAGGCAAAGCTTTTGCTGTAGCTACTTAAATATTTTGTCGAAAAAAAAAGACCATATTTAATATATCCCCTATAAAGTTGCCATTCACCAGTTAACTTAACCAATACCATATTTTCTTTTGTTTTCTGTTTAAAATATTACAATGTTATTGTACTTTTGCAGTAAAAATGTCTCACGTTATAATTGACTATTTGTTACTGGCAACAGTGCATTTCGCTTTTGTCGTCCGTCAGTGTCAAAGATTCAAATGTCGACAATCGACTGACAACGAGTGACAACTCGACTGTCGACTCGTTGCCACTGTTGTGATTTTTTACTAGAGTTAGTGAATTTCATGTACATAGATGCAATTTTATGAATACAGTGATATTCTGAAAACAAAAGACAGTAAAAAGATTTTGGTTATTGGATTAAACAAATCTACATAAAATTGGATAAATAATTTTAGCAACACTCTCTTACACTAAGCAGTCTATCGAATTTCAAGTTTATGTGAAAAGAAAATAACACTAAATCCTTTTCCATGCAAACCTATCAAGCATGATTTATTTAGTACCTATTCATGAATAACGCCATTTTTCCCGATTCCAGTTAATCGTTAACGTGTAAACCGTTATCTTATCCTAGTAATATTATAAATGCGAAAGTTTGTTTATTTGTTTGTCACTCCTTCACGCAAAAAGTGCTGAACTGATTATTATGAAATTTGGCACACACAAAGACGGTAACTTGGATTAACACATAAGATAGTTTGTATCACGAAACAATACTCCTGTGGGACCACGATGGGAAACAGCTAGTTGAATATGAATACGCATTTCGATTGTTTAAGAAATATATAAATACTAATGGTCGCCCATTGTTCGAAATTCGACCATAATAAATTTTGATATCTTGTCGAGAAGAACATCATCCTCATTTCTCAAGACCAACTACTGTGTTTTCAAACTTTTTAGTGCGCCATCTGTGATATTTTATCGTTATCATCAACATAAATATTTGTTTGTGTGTGTGTCAAATGCACTAAGTAGTGTGGGTAATGTTTTATTTATTGATTTAATGTACTTTATGAGCATTATTATTGAAAAATAATAGCGTTCTGCACTTCTCCTACACATAAAGTATAAGTGTGCTGAATATTATGCTATTATATTATGCATCACGTATTAATTTTGGCATCACGTATTAATATACAGATTTATGTTATATAATTATAAGTTTCGAAATATTTGTGAAAATATGTAAGCGTTTTAATATTAAATTTGAACCTTAATTTGGATGATGTCTGATTGTGGTAAACTTGATTGAGGAATTTGATACAGTTGTTTAGGCCTGTCGTTTATTTCGTTAAATATCAAGAAGGCAAAATATTTAATAGTTAATGATACTCAGATAAGTCCAGTTAGAACGGAGTGATTATATACTCTTTGAGTCCAGTTCGTTGGTATTTCAACTGTTAGGGCTTACGTATTAACATAATATGTAAGCCCTAACAGTAAAAGCGAAATAAATACCAATAGTGCGTCTAGCATAGCAAGCTGATCACCTTGAACGCCTATTCAGATCTTTATAAAGTAACTTTCGCATAATAAAAAGAATATCACACACACACTTACACACAAATACACAGTCACGTGAATTTTATGACACCCTTGTTTTGCGTCGGATTCAAAAACAACGTTGGAGGTACTATCGCCCTATGTTAACAAACTATAGTAGGTATTACGTATGTGCCAGACGTAGCCCAAGTAAAACAATTTTTGTTACTACAAATACATATGCACATAATTCTTGTTATAATTATTGCACTAAATTGTATCTAGCGTGTTGCTTGTTTGTGTGTTTGGTAAAAAAACTTTGAAATCTAGTGAAACTTATTTTTGAGAGATGGCATCACTATTCACTGCTGTTAAGTGTCGAGGCGCGGGGGCAATGGGCATGGAATAATATAATAGGATTTTAGATGGAAATAAAGTAATTGTGTTTAATCCAGCTTACTATTTTGAAAAAGAAATTTAGGTTCCCGTTATTTTTGTGTCGAGATTAACGCAACAATCCATAGAAGGTAATTGAGTTTGTTTTTTAGGTTATAGTCAATAAAACTGAAATAAGAGTTTAGATATTTAAAAAAAAATCTTATTCCTTTATTAAAAATAAGTGTTCTTCTCAATAACACAATTTAAAAATATGTCATGCAAATATAGTTTCATCAATTTAGTCCACTTAAACATGTCAATGGAATATATTAGTGAAATAAAAAAATGTTTTGATTAAGAAATGAATTGTAATTTGCTATTAATTTTTTTTTAATTAGTCGGTATAACACAATTCTAATTTAACAATCATATTGCATTATTATGTTGTAATATTGTGTTTATGTTTAATAGTAAATAATGTAAACATGCAATCACAAAACATTGATTTTATTGTTTCTAACTTCAACACAAAGGTAGTATTTGTAACTATGTAACAACAATACAGATCTCAGATATTTAAAAATTATGTATTATTAATATGTATTGTTATACAACTAACCACTATAAACAATCTCTTATTTATTTTTCTTCAAAAAGGTATTTTGCAATTAGATTATGAAATGCATTTCATTTTGTAATATAAATTGAAATCTTTAATCTATTATGGATGTTTACTTCACTTCAATTTTTACTGTGGGAATTTATACTCCCATATATAATATTAAACCAGAACATTTTAAAATCAAACACTCCATTCATGGATCCAATTTCAAAATTATATTTTTGAATTGTGAAATGAGAATACATACTTATGCAACACTTATGCATTAATACACATTCAACTTTTTTCCTGTGGATACTTATTTTGGAATTGTTTTTGTAAGTTGTTAGTTTTTTTTATATTACTAGATATCAATTACTAAATATATAGTTATTTTGAATGAAATGGGCCCATTATCTCATTTATGTTTTTTTTTAATATCTTTACATTGTTATATTAGAAGGTCCAAACCTACATCAATCTACACCATGATGATAAAAAATGGAACATATTATTTAAATAAACTAACTGCTTCAACAAACTTTGTTCCACCATTCACTTAGTGTAAAAAAAATTATAATATTTTTTTAGTTTTTGTGCAGACAACGGGGATAAAAAGTATCCTATATGTGTCTCTTGGTTCTAAGCTACCTCCCTATCAATTTTCAAAATTGTTTCACCTTTTGTTCACGATTCAATTGTTTCACGATCTTGAATCATAAATAGTGTAACTAACACAAATTTCTTTTATATACATATGGATGTAGTATGTTAGAAATTGTATCAAGAATGGAATCATATGAAGAATGCATATGTTTTAATTTTTTTCAAATAGAAAGGAAATTGCCTAGGTTACTTCATTATATTTTCTTTTAGAATCAATTTATTTTAAAATATGTTACATGCAATTATCAGCTTTGTGTAAGTCAACTTAGGTTTGGATCCTAGACCATATTATGTTCATACAAACTTTTTGGTTTAGGTGTATGTTTGGTTTTGAGTTATTTAAAAAACCTTATCTAATATTGTTTGGTAATAATAACATTAAAAAAATCAGTAAACTTAATTTATTGATTAAATTTTAAAGATTACCTTTATTTGAAATTGTGAAATATGTTGACAGTCCATATCAATTGTTACACTTTTAATTTCTTTTGAATATGTGTTTAGTTTGCAATAATTTTGGAAGGTTATTCAATTTTTTTATATTAAAATGGAAAATGAGAGGAGAGTGTGTGCGTTATGCCTATGTATTGTGTCATAATTTTACTTTTTACTGTGGTTATCTCTTACAAAGATTATTTACTTTTATAAGAATTATGTTAAAGATTGTTATTAAATTTTGATATTTTTTTATATATTACAAGATAATATTTAAAATATGTAAACTCAATATAAGGATTTCTAAAAATTATTATTTAAAATTATTGTGAAATGTGAAGACTGCTTGCCACTTTTCTTTAGATAGGTACTAACTCAATTTGATTTTTTTAAGATATTGGTTTAAGATTTTCTTAATATCACTTGATAACTTTTGAAAAAGTAACAAACTCAATTTGAAGATTCAATTTGTAAACATGCGTTAGGTATTTTTAAACTTAAAGCTTAACTCACTTAAACTTTTTATGTTTTATTTTATCTTTGAAGCTTTTTTAATTCTTTTTTAAATATTAATTTTTATTACTAGAAAACTTGAAAAAACATAGTGACATATTTATTCATTCATTTCTAAAACTACTGTTTTACAGGTTGATCAATTACAATTTACAAATATTGTAATTTACATAATTTATATATTGGTTTTATTATGGCATATATTATAATAATATTATTCAGAAAAGTGATTTAAGGATAGATAAATAAACTCTGTCAGATATTAAGCAGCTTTTGATCATATCTCTTTCAGAGTGTGCCTTTAAAATGCCTCCAAAGAAAGTAGAAGAGCCCGAGAAGAAACCTCTCATTGGCAGAGTCGGAACTAATTTAAAAGTTGGTATTGTTGGTGTCCCTAATGTGGGAAAATCTACCTTCTTCAATGTGCTTACTAAAAGCCAAGCAGCTGCAGAAAATTTCCCGTTTTGTACCATCGAGCCTAATGAGAATAAGTATTTTTTTAGTTTTTAATGTTTTTGTTTAGTTGATTTTGTTCACGCCTACAAGAATATGCCTGTTTGACTACGTGTTATTTAGAAATGTGGAATGCCACAGCTAAATTTGAAAGTTGTATTCAATAAATTTTGTAAATCGTCTCATAGTAGTAGTAATATTCAGTATCAAGAAATGAGTGGTGCAACTGCAACTTATGTTATTATTATTAGTATAAAACACAATTATGTTTGTTTGTGAGTAATTGGATCTACTATTGAATTTTGATTGGTGCTGCAACCTGTTTCAATATTGTGACCAGACTACTATAGTAATTATCAGTAAAGAGATTCTAAAGTGTGTCTGGTACTTGTATTATTATTTATAGACTGAAGGCACGATATTAAAAAATATAATGAGACCATCAACAAAAGATATTAATCTGCATCTTCTTTAAAAATTTATATTAGTTACCTAAATAATAAGTAATATTGAACTTAAAAAAAAGTATCTTCACGCCCATATCCCCGAAGATGTAGGCAGAGGCACAACCAGGGCACCCACGACCAGCCGAAGACACTAAGTCCCACAATGTGATAGGTGGCAAGCCTATCGCCAACCGGGCACATTTCCAATCCCGACCAACATATTTTTATTAGAAAATTGGAAAAATCCAATTTTCTTTTTGTTGGCCGACCCGGGATTCGAACCCAGGACCAGGACCAAAGGACCAGGACCAACACCCGGACCGCTAGACCACAGAGGCGATATATTGAACATACATTCAAATAAGTTTAAAATTCATACAATTAATTTGCACCTAATTGATTGGGACAATACAACTGCAATAGGGATTCATGCCATCCATTGTTATCCGTAGCGCAGAGCTTGTATAGTTGTAGGTCAATTGTATGAAATGACAAATAAAAAAAGGAAAGGAACAGTGTGACCTATATGTAATCTAACTAGTGTCATCTACTTAAATCTTTCCAGATTACTTCCCATTGCTTGAAAATATTTTAAAAATTATCTGGCTCTGTTTTTGTTTTGGATTTTTGTTGACTTGAAAAATAAACGTAAATGCAAGAATCACTACATAGTATAAAATAAAGTGGCTTCCGCTTTCCCTATGTCCCTTTGTATGCTTAAAATTTAAAAGTTTTTTTTAAATGATAAAGTGATTGAAGAAGAATATTTATATGTATATTTCATAACCATGAGAAGCCGGGGCGGGTCGCTAGTTTAAAATAAATGTAATATGTGATTTAGTGTTACGCCCTTAAAATTCTTAGGTTCCATACATTGGCTATTATTTCAAACTTCATTAAGGATTAAAACATCAGCAATGACGTTATTGGGCTACATTTGCACTATTGCGGAAGTAGCTTAACAACCTAGTCAACCAAAATGAAAATTTTACCAAAGCCTTGTTATCTGATTTTTAAAGTTATACTTCTTTTGGCGCGTTAGGAAAAAATTATGAGGCTAATCTTTTACGATGCGCGCGCACACTGTCACGAAAAACCGACATGATAAAGTTAGCTATAGATAACATTTTAGTTTTTCAAAAAAAGGTACCAACAAAGTAAAAGTAAGGACATCTACGTATGTTTGCGTGAGAACTGACAACTGTATTCACAATATTTCTTTATTTCTATGGTTAGCATCATTTTGTCTACAAATATAAAATAAGGCAAAAGATAAAATTTTTAAAAAGATTTTTATCTTATTACGCCGAAGAAGTATAACTTCTAACGAGTGTACATAAGTACACACACAATTATTTTTTTAAATAACCCATAGTAGTTTTGACGTTTTGATAAATATGTTCGTAAATCATAAGAAATTTAAAAAAAAGGTTTTGGCATAGGATTGTGATACTAGCCCAGCACTACTACCAGCACTGTCTACTGAAGTGATCAAATTTATATGATGTACTAGCTTTTCTGCGAATTCTTGTTCTTGACTAGGCGGTGAGTCTCGCAGCGACTTGCCCGGATTGTTGCTACCGCCTTACCTATTCTTGCCGCCATAATGTCAGCGCTTACCGTTGACGTATTCCGGTTCGGAGGATAAGGTAGCCGGTAAACTTACTTTTGCTTGAGGCCTAACATCCCGTCCTAAGGTCGGCAACGCACCACAACTGGCGTGAATTTCTTACCATCAGGAAATCCGTTCGCTGGTTTACCTTCTAGTATCATAAAAAATATGTTTGTTGTGCAGTAAGTTCAACTAAGTAATTCTATCTATGTAATTTCTGCATCAATTTATTAAGTTTGGTATTAAAATCTGAAGTATTCCTGTTACCATATCAGTGATCGACATTGTTGTGTCTGTTTTGAAGAGACTTACACAAGAGACTTAAGTCCGTAGCCTTAGGTTGGCAACATAATAATATTTATGTTATTATCCTGAAGGTGACATATATTTTTTACTAACAGTGTTTAAATTTGCTTATTTTCCTTCCTAGTCTATTAAAATAAACAATCGTAATATGGCGAATTTCATTTCATTATTATTAAACAAATTTTGAATACAACCTTTATGATAAAATAATAATATGTTGCATTCGAAAAGTGAGACCAAATGGCGTTAAATATCAAAATTTATTTGTCAAATCACAGATTGTCAAATTCTGACATTACAAAGTAAACGAAAATGCATAACACAAATAAATTTATTATAGAAATAGCTGATACCTTTCTAAATAATGAAAGGAAAATTGACAAAGCACTTCTTTTTGCTGGAAATTACGATTTTATTGATGGTGAAACATCTTATGAAGATGTACGAAAACGTCCCCTAGCTGCAACAGTTTTAGGTGTAAATAACACTGGTATTCCATTGCCAGATGACGTAGAATATTACAATATTTGGACTGACAGTGATGCACAAGAGATGTATTTAAAACTCAAGCCAATGTGCTACTTAATTCTTGGAAAACAAGGTCAAGGTTGTTATGGTATAGCAGAAGCTTTGTCAAAAAAACTAAATTGTATTCATCTTTGTCCAAAAAATATTATATTAGATGAGATTGAGCAAAACAGTCCAATTGGTAAATGTTTAGATTTCAATATGAGACACAGCAATGTATGTAAGATTAATGTTATTATGTCCATCTTGAAAAGCAAATTGCAGTCAGCTGCCATTAAACACAGGGGTTACATTATATCAGGATTTCCGCTAATAACATCAAATCGAAGTAAAGAATATAAAATTGATTCTTTAAATTCTGAAGAGGCACTTTATTATGCTTACGATCTACTAAATGATATTATAACTAATTTAAAAAGAAGAAAGCCCAAATCAAAAACCTCTTCACAGTCATCTAGCTTGTTTGAACAACTGCCTTTTGAGGAGGAAGATGAAAATGAAGTAGAAGAGGAGCAACAATATGTAGAAGAAGAAGAGCGCATTGAATTACCAAAATTTTTATTAGACTCTTGCAGCAATTTAATTGTTTCAACTAAAACCTGTTACCAAACCCTTAAATCAGTTTTGCTTATGCAAATTAATCAATTATTGGACCTCAAGCCTGATATTGTAGTCTATGTTTCAATTCCTCACAAAGATACAGTTATCAAACGTCGTCGAAAATTTATTAACTATTTGACTAGTACAAACACTTTTAAGTCATTTGCTATTAAGTCAGATCATGACCTAAGATGGCCCAAGGAGTACTTTTTAAGTGATTATAAACAACCTTATAACAGTCACATTTTTAATCCAAAGTACAACTGTAAGCAGCCAATGAATTTTAATAATAATGTAGTAGACCAAATTTGCAATTTCAATGAGCATATATCTTCTTTTTTAGAAGAAAAATTAAAGGAATTTAATCCAAAATCAGTTATAAAGATAGATGGCCGAATGCCAGTCCATCAAATGATCCATCATACGATGCAAAGAATATTTTTGATAGCCAAAAATCCTGTATTGCTACCAGAACCTCTATATTTAGAAGAGCCCCCAGATAGCAATGAAGACTTCTGGCATCTGGTCGAAGACTTAAACGTTATTAGGTATGGAAATGTAAATTTTAATCGTTATGCATCACTTTGGTTTAACAGATGTCCGGTAGAACTAAAGAAAAGACGTTCTGTGCAAGGTAATCCAAAATATTCTGTAACATTTTTTAAACATGCTTACTTGTTATCTTCTCTTGAAAATATGAAAGCGTTTTATAGGAATCCACGTCCTTATTTGAAGTTAAAGTATTTGGAACCTATATGTAGAATCATAATTGTAGGAACTAAATTGTCTGGAAAAACTTTAGTTTCTCATTGCTTGTCATGGATTTTTGACTGCCCTGTTATTTGCTATAAACAATTTCTTAATGCACAAAGACAGAATAAATATTTGAGCTATTCAAAAACTATTTTATCAGAAATAATAGCTACTATCGAAGATAAACGCTTAGCAAAATGGGAACATGCTGAGTCTGAAAGACTTTATCAATTAAATTTATGGTTCCAGGCAGTTAAAAAAAAATTGACAAGTTACGTACTTCTGCTAAAAAAAGACATGGCTCAGGCGGAAGAACAGCAAAACGAAGAAATTATTAGCAAGTACAAAAATATTCAGAGTCAACTTATGTTTTTGCCCATATTAGATGATATTAATCAATGTGAAGAAGCTTTAAACAATAACAATCTTTTAAAATATGCACCTTATCACTTAATAAGAGAAATAAGTAAACCAAGTATTCCAGTAATAGGTGATGAAGATGTAACAAAAGAAATTTCTGAATATATTTTTGCAAATGAATTGCAAAATGAAATCGAACCGACAGTTGAAGAAATAATGACTGAAGTTATTAAAACTATTCAAGATTTAGATTCAGAGTCTTTAATATCTGCTGGTGTTTATGGAAAATATATTCTCGATGGTTTCCCATCTATTCCAGAGTATTGGGAATACTTAAACGAAAGTAAATTACTACCTGATTATACAATAGCAATCTATGAGAACCGAGAAATTGACAATGAAATTTTTAAACATTATGAAAATATAGAAAAATCTTTTAAACAATATCATGAGAGATATGTTTTAGCAACTGATATTCTTTTTAAAACAAAACAATTACATAAAAAAAATGTTGACACAACATTGTTAGATATAAACATTATATTAGATGAATTAATATGTAGCATATTTAGCGATTTTGTAAATTCTACAGAAGATGAAAAAGATAATACAGAATTAATTAATATGTTTACAGAAGACATCGAAAAATTTCGTGAGAATTGGGATTCGGTGAAAGCAAAATTGAATGAAAATTTTAAGTCTAATATTGAAATCGAAATAGAGGATAAAAGTGACATACAAATTATTGATGAGGCACTACTTAAAATCAGGCAGAGCTATTGTAAACCATCTCTTCTTAATGAAAATGAGGAAATAGGTACAGACGAAAACGATTTTGATGCTACAAAAGATTTACTTATTCATAACGACTCGCTGAATTTAAATGAGACGCATATCTATTGCCCTGTAGCATATTATGATCATGGTATTCTGTGGAAAGGTAAACCTGAGTTCTCGGTGAAATGTGACAACAAAAACTACTTTTTCTGTAATGAAGAAAGTTCCGAAAAATTCCTTCACGACAAAACAATGTATCAGTCTTATAATGTTCCCAAAAAGAAAATACCGCCTATAAGAATATGCATTATGGGCGGTGCTGGAAGTGGTAAAACATCAATAGCAAAGAAGCTGGCAAAGGAACTTGGATTGCTGCATGTAGATTTCATGGAGTATATTAATAATTTTTTATTGCCTAGACATATCAAAAAAGTTGGTTGGCATTATGAAAATTATTTTACTGACGACAATATTGATAAAGAAGAAGAATTTCAAGTTGATGAAGAGAATGTAAATTTATCTGATATTTTAGCTAACGAGCAAGAACTAAGACATATGTTAAGTAACTACTTTGAACACGGGATGCCGTTACTACCTGTATTGGTACATAAGTTAATTCAAAAACTTTGGTGTCAAACTCCTTTTCACAATATTGGTATTGTAATCGATGGATTTCCTAAATTATCTTCTGATGTTCAAGATATGGTTTCTGCTTTTTGCATTCCTGATTTAATAATAGAATTAGAAGCGGATTCTCAAACTGCTGTAGAAAGACTTTCTCCAAAGTATTTTAAAATTTGGAAAATTCAATTGCAGGAAGAAAAAAATAAGGCAGCAGTTAAATTACAAATAGAAAAAAATGAGTGGCTAAATGTCATTGAAAAGAAAGTTGTTGTTAAACTTATTATTGATGACTTGTTGTCAAATATAATACCTGACAATGAAGAAATCGTAAATAATGTGTCTGTGCAAAGCACCGTTTTTGATGCTGATCCTGATGGATCACCAAACGTAGACGTAAATCTATTTAATACTTACAACAGTTTTATTGAGGAGTATCCAGAACCTGTAGACACAAACGTATGGGAAAAATCAGATGACGCATTAGAAAGAATAAACACAAGACTTGAAAATATTTTTGAAAACGACGATGAGAATATTCAAAATTTGAAAGAATCATTGTCTGATCATAGAATTGAAGTTATAACTGTAGATGGTAAAAAATCTTTGAATACCGTTTTCAGAAAAATACTATCGCAAACATCTTATTTAAGAAATAGGTCTGAGTCCTTCTTCGAGCAAACATATATTATTAGCAATGATATTGCAGAAATGCTTCTTCTGGAAGGCTTTTTTTTATTAAGTAAGTTTAATCGAATGTGTCCTGTTTTTATTTATGAAAATCCTCACACTGTGTTGAATTCGTATAATATAAGTAAATATCAAAATCAACTTTATTCTGTGATACATCGCGCTTATATATATTTTATATCTTCAGAGCAAAATGTCGCTAAATTCAGATTGAATCCCTTGAAGTACGTTGAAAGTAATGCCATCAAGGAATACAGACCATATAACTTAAGAATAAGTATAATTGGTCCTCCAAAGTCGGGAAAAAGTAAGTTAGCCGCGAAATTAGCAAGACAATATGGTTTATTGTGTATATCAAAAGGCATGGCTCTTCGATACATCTTAGATAATCTATATTGGACAGAATTAGGTACAAAATTGAACAACAAATTACGATGTGGTGAATGTGTTGACAATGAACTAATAATGGAAGCAGTCTTAACAGTTCTAATGGATAATCGTACTATGACTAATGGTTATATACTTGATGGTTTCCCTGAAACACCTTATGAAGCTACGGAATTGCTAAGAGATGGTTTATTTCCCATTATCATCTTCGATCTCGACAGCACTTTGGAAACATCGATAAGAAACTCACAGTGTGAGATATACTACAATATTTTAAAGAGCACACCACCGTACTCAAATCCATTCATTAAACAAAGGTATTTAAATTGGCAAAGAATTTCCCAAAGAATTAGAGATTGGGTATACTATGATACGCAAAATCTTTATGTAATAAATGGTAATAGTTCAAAATGGCAGTGTTACGCTGATGCACGTAAAGTAATTGATAGCATAATACCAAAAATACATGATTATTTAGTACACTCTAACGAAACAATTGTTTCAGTTAATGTATTTGGAATTTCCAATGAAGCTTTTAGTAAAAGAATGTCTGTGTATAGAAATATTTGTCCAATGTGTTTACAAAATAAAATTTATCGCCGCAATGACTTTCCGCCTGATAAAAAAGGTTTGGTTCAGTATAAAAATAAATTTTACTGGATCTGTCAAGAACACTTTAATTATGTGTATAGTCACCCTGAAATATTGAGTTTAGAAAACGTTGAAATACCAGAACTTCCAGCAGTTATTAGACATGTCAATGTTTCTCTTGTCATTGAAAATGGGATATGTCTAGTAACATACGCAGAAAATCTACCTTTTCAAAAAATATTAAGTGGAAAAAATGAGTTTGCTGCAAGTTATAAAGGGAAGATTTACTTATTTTGCAGCAATGAGTGTCTTGAAAAATTTTTGGCTAAGCCGTATATGTATTATAGTGTAACGGTTTTTAAAGAAACGCACATGTTTCCTAAATTATCTTTAGACCAACTGCCTCATCTTGGTTATTTGGAACAAACTTTGGGTAATATGATGACGAGAGCTTGCTGTGCTGTTAATTTTGCAAGGCCAAAATATCCGGGACTGGATGTTAAAACTTCTTCTCTAATTTACATAGCATTGTATTTAAAAACTCATAATCCTCGCATTGATAAATCTGCTAGACAATTTTATTCAAAAGTCTTTAAAACCTTTGAAGTCAGAGCTAAGCTAGTACTAGATATAGGTTTACGATTACGTTCAGTAGACAATCCGTTTAATATTTATCCCATATGTTATAATAAATTGGGCCATTACAGTAAATCACAAGGCATTGTATCATCTACTAGCACAAATTCTGAAATTTATAAAAAGCATCATAATTAATTTCTATTTAAAATATGTGATTATTATTTTGTTAATTTATTCGTTATTTTAAAATAAACTAATGTGATTTTTATGTGTTATGATTTTATTATATTTCCTAAAATTCCATTTTCGGCGAACGCAGAGTAGAAAATAATAATACATAGATAGACTCTAGTCTCTAAGCATATCTATGAAAAAATTGTCTGTAAAATTACATTTAAGTTTGTTAACAAGCATTAGTTTAGTCAAAGTCAGTTAAAAAGTACCTACTGGCTGCTGGCAGCGTGTTGGAACGTCAACAGCAAGCTCTTAGCAAAGTTGAACTGGTATTTTGAAAAGTAACTTTATTAGAAAATAGCTTAAAGTAACCAATGGTTGTAAACCGATTTCATAGCACTACATATGAATGTGAGAATCAAATAGTACCATCTACATTAATTGTATGTTTCAGCGAAATATCTATCCCACGTTTTGTTTCAAAATGTATAGAGGGATACTATTTTTTATCTCCTCTGTTGTCTAGCGGTCCGCCGTCAAACTTGACGTCTTGTCGAGGTCCCGGGTACAATCCCCAGGTCGGGCAAAATAAAATTTACAAAATGTATATTTTAAATTTTCTAACAAAATTACTTTGCCTGGGAATGGATATGTGCCCGGTTGGCGATATGCTTGCTACTTATCCCAATGTGGGACTTAGTGTCTTCGGCTAGTCGGGAGTGTCCTAGTTGAGCCTCTGCCCTTCGGAGATATGGGCGTGAAGATACTTTTACTTTTTATTTTTTCAAAGTAGTCCGCAAAAATATTTGTCAAATTATTTCGTACCTAGTACAAGTATAGACTTCACTTCATCTTCCATTTTATATTAATTATATAAAATTATGACTTGTATTTTTTTAATTTTTAATTTAATACATCATAGATCGAAATTGTTATCGATGCTAAACTGTTTCTCAAAATTGGGCTGGTCCTTAAAATACTACCCTGTATCTTATCTTATACCTTTAAACGAGCAATTCTTGTATATATATAATCGGTGGAATCTCGGAATCGGCTCCAACGATTTTCATGAAATTTAGTATATAGGGGGTTTCGGGGGCGATAAATCGATCTAGCTAGGAATCATTTTTAGAAAATGTCATATTCGTGTTTTATTCGTGTTTAACAAATAGGAGGCGTTTGAGTAGTCCCAATTTATTATGACTCTTCCTGACATCTATTGGCGAATAATAATACTAAATAAAAATAATAATAAAGTTCCAGCAGATGGCGTTGTTAAGTAACGAAGTCCGTTGTTAAGTAACGAAGTCAATGATTGTTTGCTTTGAGGTTTTTATTTATATTTTTTATTTTATTTATATTAAAACAAAAAAAAAGTCATCCAGGTACTATCTAATTAAAATGTCAACGTCATCATCTCATATATTAATTTTAGTGCATAATGTGTGAAATTACATGTTCAGTTCTTATGTGTTAGTAACATAGTGTAGTAACATAAAACTAAACTTAGTCTTTTTTTTCAGCAAGTAGGGTACCAGTTCCGGACGAGAGATTCGATTATCTCTGTGAATATCACAAACCTGCAAGGTATAACAGTTGTCTATTTATTTTAACAATTTTTGTGTGGACCAACCTAATTTACTTTTAACACCTAATTATGTGAAGATAGCGCATCTCTCTTAACGTTACAACTTAAAAACAACATGCATTTATTTCAAAGCCACGAGTATTTTGTTTTGTAACCATAAGACGTCGAATAAAAGACGTAACAGTTAGTCCAGAACGGTTTCTGCCTCTAATATTTAGGTCAAGATCCTTTTCTTTTCCCCTCTTTAATAATGGTTTGGTTCTTCTACATCTTATTTTTTCTACAGCAGATGCTTCATCCCGGGTTACCCGGCTTTTTTTAATTCTGCTCTAACCAAAAGTTGGGTTGTATTGATTTACCATTTGGCAGGAAGGCGCACTTTGTCACGCCATTTGACGCCTACACTGAAGAACATAAAACCTTCAAGCAACATTCGGAAAATTTTAAACCTTGTTGGTGCATATCTCTAAATAGACCATCCGCCTTCCTGTCAGATATGTAGCTTATAGAAGTGAGCAAAGGTGAATTAGGTCTTTTTAACAAGAATACATCATGGTAGAGTGCCGTGCTGCAACTCGTCTGGTTAGGGTTCGACCTTAGCTATTCCTGCCGCCAAGACAGTGTCATGTTCCTGTCTGGAGGGTAGAATAGCTGGTAGACTTTTACAAGCATTGGCTCAATACCTCAACCACAAGACCATCTATGGTGTCTAAATGGCTGTGGTTATCTCTTACCACGAGAAGAGTCGTGTGCTCCTGCCAAAAGTACCCTAACGAAGTTTGACAGCTAGCTAAAATATGATCTTAGGCTTTAGATTCCCAGCCTTTGTTTGACACCCCTACTCATATACACGACGAACAAAAACTTGTACACAACCGTCAGGAAAATCTGTCTGTTTTGTTTTCTTATATAATAAAAATATATTTATTTCAGTAAAGTGCCTGCCTTTTTGAATGTAGTGGATATTGCTGGGTTAGTACGAGGTGCAGCTGAAGGGCAAGGTCTGGGAAATGCGTTCTTGTCACACATCAAAGCCTGCGATGCTATATTTAATCTGTGCCGTAAGTTTTATTAAAATTTAGTTTCTAAGTAAGTTTGTATAGTGTCGTAAGATAACGAACAAACAGATGTCGCTATTAGTGGCAAAAACATTTCAACGTTCAAGAACTAGTATCCTCTGCCTAAGGTGGTACCTCCAGTCTGTTACAATGTAAGCGTCCATATAGAAAAAGCGAATGGTTCCTTTCAACTTATTCCATTCCACCTTCGTCCCCTTCTTTTCTTTCCATTCAATGCGCTGAGGGACATCATATTAAGCTATCAGTAATAATAAAATATGAGGTACAACGGTAGCCTTTAGACTTACACAATAGGCATAACATCCTGGCCACAGGACAGCGACACACCTGTAACGTCTATGGTGTCTACAGAACACGATTTTCTCTTACTATCAGGAGAACCATGTGATTTGCAACGTTTACTACTTCATACTTTAGCCCGACGTTTCATGTTCGTATTTAGTTTATTTAGATCCGCCGCGGGGCCTCTGAGATATAGGTAGGTATAAGAAGTGGCCAATGTCCTTAATTTTTGCTTTTATCAGTGGAATATAATATTAAAGATTTTATTATCCTTTGTGATAGTCCCGATTCCTGTGGTCTACGAGTCCAATATTTGGCGTTGACTACATGAGATTTCGGGCTCGATTCCCAGGTCGGGCAACTCATAATCTGTTTTTTTTTTCAATTTCGTAATAAAAGCAATGTTGCCCGGTGTTTGCCGGTATTGGATGGTATATGCGCCCGGTTTTCCAATTATATCATAGTGGAACTAACTTGGTTCTACCTTTTTCTGTGTCTTTGTTGATAATGATGTGAACATACTTTTATTATGTTTACACTTAAATAGCGAATTTCAACTAATTTTAGGTGCTTTCGACGACGAGGAAGTAATCCACGTTGACGGTGAAGTTAATCCTATAAGGGATCTGGAAACTATTGGCGAAGAATTACGCCTCAAAGACGTAGAACAACTAATGCAAAATATCGAGAAGTTAGATCGAGTCGTGAATCGTGGCGGGGATAAGAAACTAAAACCTGAATATGTGAGTGACTTGTTTCTCACGATAGGTCCGGATGTGCCCTTTGTCAACAGCTTATCGCCCAGTTTTAGTCCCCGCTGTGTGGTTATGTGTTAACAAATGTGCAATAAATTTCTCACTATGGTACATGGCAAAGAAACGTCTATGACACCGCAACGCAAACCGACGATTTTAGCGACGCGTCGCCGCAGCGTGGTGCTGTGTTTCGGCAGTAGACAGACAGTAGACAGTAGTATTGACCGTTATGGTATCCATCATATACTTTGCTAGGCAATTTCTACAGCATGCTCATTCATCGTACATCGTAGCACACACATAATAAAACTTCTAATAGAAATTGAGATTCTGACACATGTTGATATCCGCAACGCTCTATGCTTTTAGAAATATTGTCATTTTGTATAAACGTCTGTTCTGTTATCTGTATTACAGTCGGACAATTTTTAAACTAGTTGTACAACAAATCCAAAGAAAATCGTTGAAATGTCCAAATTAGGAGATAGTATTTTTATGTGTATTGTGTGCATACCCTCATCTACATGCGTAGAGGCGGTGGTGGGGCTCCTCATTTTAACTTAGGCGATCTATAAACATAGAATAGTCAAGAAAAAACATATGAGAGATATAAATAACAACTCAACGTCTTCGCGCCCAACAACGAGCGTATGGGCTGAAATTGCGTCACTAGAAGAGAGAGTTAGGCCCTCCACATACTATTGGTATTTCTTTACGGAATACGTTTCGAAATTTCGGAACATCCATTCAAATTCTGTACGGAAAAAAAATACATGGATTTGTTGCGTCCGATTTTTTCCTCGAAACGGAATTCTGTAACAAAATACTGTATGCATGCGGCGGGCCTTAGAGTTTTCTTATACCTGTCGGACCGCATTTCTACTACCTTTCTCGCTCTAGCAAATGGCGGTTTTGAGAGGCCAACAAAAACATGGCGATGAAAAATTACGATGTGGTGCTGATAAATGTAAGCCAACACCTACGCCTTAAAACTCGTTACCAACATAGTAACAAAACAAAACTTATTTTATGGTATAGTGATAAATAAATAATTAATAGTTATTAAATGTTTATACATTGATACGCAGGAGGCACTAGCGAAGATAAAAACTATTTTGGTCGAAGAGAAGAAACACATTCGATTTGGTGATTGGAGTGCTGCTGATGTAAGTAGGATTTGTTATTAACAATGAAATCAAAATAATTTATTTGCGGAATATGGTATTTTATTTTATTATGAACCACTTTTGTTAGGGTAGCTTGGATCGGTACTAAGATTCATACAACAATGTAGGTACGATATACAAATGTAGGTACTATACTAGAATGTAGATACTATACTAGAATATAGGTACTATATTAAAATACACGGAATGTTGATATAAGATGACTTTCCTTATAAACAGCTTGACTTGATGTTAGATTTCTGCTATTTCTATATATTATATACAAATCAATTGCTGTTCGTTAATCTCGCTTAAGTCCTAGAATGGCTAAACCGTATTTTTTTAAATTTGGTGTTTAATGATTTGTTCAAGTCCATGGAACGCTTAGCAACGGAAACGGGAAAAAATTGCCAAGAAACTAGGAAAAATAACATTTTAATTTTTCCCCTACAAACTGAACGGATAGAACAGTCGGATTAGCTAGTTACGAATAAATCTTATTAGTGAATATTGGTATCCAAATAGTAAACTATTTTTTTTTCTAATATAAGGAGCGAAAATTTGTTTCCTATGTATTTAAGGAAGTGGATTTACTAGTCTACTAGTTACTAGCCTTGATAAATGTTTAATCAAATGTTGGAGTTTGGAGACTATGGTTTCATTTTGTGATAAAGAACATTATTCATTCCAGATAGAGGTTTTAAATAAATATTTATTCTTAACGTCAAAGCCAGCTCTGTACTTGGTCAACTTGTCGGAGAAGGACTATATACGGAAAAAGAATAAGTGGTTCGTATCATATTTAGTACTTACTTCTTTTTAAGAAGACAAACACGCAGACGCGTTAAATGGCGATAAGAAGTCAGGTTACTTATAGACAGTACTGGTGTGACTACGTTTCAAACCTAAGGCTGGTATTTATAACCATATGTTTAAGTAACTTGAACCGCCTGGGGAAAAATAAGGCCAAAAAATAGTGTAATTATGACAGTATAAAACAAGCTCAGTGATGCCAGGCGAGGCTATCAATGATTGGAGAAAATTGTTAAATTTAGATAGTTATCTTTTTGTTAACACACTGTTACTCAAGAGCCTGGATTCTTTCTGTTTTCTTTTACTTTCGTCTAATAATAAAACAGTTAAAAATTCTTGTTTTGGAATTTTTTACATATTTTTTTTAAACGGGAAGGGACCTGGAACGTCTACAATCGGCTTTAAACTGTTTTAAAAAAATTGCGTTTTTATCAAACTTTGTTATTTTATGACATACTACAACCTTCAGACTAAAATCGGCTGCTTATAAACAGCCTGATCCTACACATACAACTGTCTTCCTGAACTGAGTAAACGTTCCTTGACATCGAAAAGGTTTTTGGTTTAAAATCTTTTACGTACTGATATGGCCTCACATATTTTGCTTACTGTACCGGCTTCGGGGATATGGACTTGAAGATACTTTTGAAGAATTTTTGCTTTAAGACGTTAAGGATCTAAGTTTTTTATTATTATATCTAAGATTAAGTTATCTAAATACTAAGGATAATTAGTACCCTGTATAATAAAATTGTTAATAATTTCAGGTTACCAAAATTAAAAGAATGGATTGACAAAAATGACCCCGGAGCGCCACTCATACCTTTTTCTGGAGTGTTAGAGACCAAACTCATTGACATGGATCCGGAAGAAAAGAAAGCTTTCTTAAAAGAACATAATATTACAAGGTACACATAATATTACTTAAAAGAACATAATATTAAAAGAATATAATTGCCAGTGTTGGTGTACTTTATGTTCAATATTATAATATTTAAAGTTTGATGATGGAGGTAATTTTGTCGCACACTCACTTCTTTCTACGAAAGTACAGAAAGAGACAAAACCTACCTATTAATATATAAAATATATATATAAAAAAGAAAGAGACAAAACCTGTTGCCTACCTATTAATCCTTAATCATTTCTTCCTGTATATGAAAATGAACCCCCATACTATTCCTTTGCAAGTTTAGTGGAAAATTAAAAAACTTTACAAAAATTTAAATTTAATATAAGTCTGTAAGTATTACAATGTATTGGTATAGTTGTGTGACACTCATAACACAAGCGTATGATTTGCTTACTTTGGGGTAACATCAATTTGTGTAATTGGTTCAGGTATTTATTTATTATTTTATTAGGTATATTTTTAACAAAAAATTTCGCCCCAGACGGAGATTCTTCGCCATTTTCTGACGATGCTTAGTCATTTGAGCTATTGCGAATTCAGATTGTGGCGATTTTTTATTCCCATAAATAACTTGAAGCAATATAAATTTTTATGTTTAACTAAAAAAATATGAATTCGTTCAATCTTGCTTTTTAGCGCACTAGATAAAATCATTGTCCAGGGATACAAAGCCCTGCACCTGGAATATTTCTTCACGGCTGGTCCAGATGAGGTCAAAGCTTGGACAATTCAGGTATTTGTTTTATAGTAATCTTAGATAAGTACCAGAAAAAGATACAGGATATTTAATGTTTTATACTTTCCCTTTTCTGTACTTGATGAATTTCTCATCTGTCTGTATGTCTGTCTGTGTGTTTGCGATACATTCAAAAACTACTTAACTGATTTTCACACTGTTGTCATTGACAGATTCACTAACAAGGTTTAGATGTATATAATTCGTTCAGATTTTGTGTAAATTTGTTGAAATATGACGCCATTTATTCAACATGTCAAAAAAACCTTACAGTTATGACGGAATAATGTATAAGAGGATTGTTACCTTTTTGTGCTTAACTTAGTCTATTTTGTAAGGATAATGTGCTTTACCCATTTTAAGTTTTTAATAAAACGCCCCTCATGGTTTTGTAAAGCTGTTTAATCGGATACTATTAACTTTTATCATATAAAATACATTTGCGACCATGTTGCACAATATAAAATTTATTACACTGAACCAGAGATTCCCAAAATATTTTGTTTCTTCACCATTATTGTAGCTATGGGGATGTGTTGTGTAGGAATGACCTATCTTACTATATTCTCCCGTGGACCCCTAAGAGTTCACCTGGACCACGTTGGAAATTACTGCACTAAACGATTCCACTGAATGCCTTTAGAAGTTATCGCATAATCCAAATGAACATTGATTTTTAATAGACGTTTAACGGGATTGCGCAATGCGGAAAGCAGGGAGCGGGCGGGCCGTTTTCATGGCTGGCTACATACTTATTATATGTTGCGCTCTAAATTCCGAGCAAAGCTGCGAAGTTTCGCTAGTTTTGTTTATTTGGCGAATATAAAAATGTACGGTACTGTGTTTGTCACACAGAAAGGAACGAAAGCGCCCCAGGCAGCCGGCAGGATCCACACGGACTTCGAGAAGGGATTCATCATGGCCGAGGTGATGCACTACAAGGACTTCAAAGAGGAAGGGTCTGAAGCAGCTTGCAAATCGGCCGGGAAGTACAGACAACAGGGTGAGTTTTTTTAGGGCAAGGCTTTAATTAAAAACTCCAGGTCACTTTCTATCGACAATTCTGCAGTTTAGGTGTGATTGGTCGATGGACCTCCTAAGGACTTTAAGCGTTAAGGCTAACACTCTATATATCAATACGTGGTTCCCAAACTTTGGGGATCAAATTTTTACGTAAATTTGGCACACTTATAGTTTATGTATGGGAGAAGTGTAGAACGCTAATATTTTTCAATGATAATGCTTATAAAGTACATTAATTCAATAAATAAAACATTACCCACACTACCATGCATTTGACACACACAAACAAATTTATTGATGTTGACGATAAAAGATCACAGATGGCGCACTAACTATTCAGGAAACAAAGTAGTTGGTCTTGAAAAATGAAGATGGCGTTCTGATCAACATCATATTAAAATTTATTATGGTCGAATTCCGACCAATGGGCAACCTCTAGTATCAGGAAATATGTCTGATTTCTATTCAATTACAATAAATGACCAAATAAGCAAAGCCGCAAACATAAAAGTGAAATTTAATTTAATTTTTAAACATAAAAGCCTTGTGTTTGGGAAACTTCTGTATGTTAGTATTAATACTTATTCCGTGAGAGCTGATGTTTTTTGGCGTTGGGATGCAACGACCCCACGATCTGCGTATGGCATAATCTATAGTGAGTTCATGTTAAAAAAAATAGTAGCGTCAATAATTTATGTATATTGCTTTATTTTTTGACCGACTTTGAAAAAGTTGTTTTTTTTTGGATTGGTTTGAGACTTTGAGGTTATACGTTCTGAACGGATTTTCTAAAATTTTCTTTTTATTTGAAAGACCATACTTCCTAATAGGTCACATTGACACCAAGTATGGATCTTTGTCCCTACCATTAAAACACTTATAGCAGTAGATATTTATTGTCCTAAATGTCCACTTATAAAAGCAACTTTATGGCATACGTCTTAAGGTAGTCTTTCTCCGACGAAATTTAGTATTGTTTTAAGAGCGTATGGTAACCTCCCTGATAATGGAATAGCAGAGAAATCCAGCACAACACTTACGTTGATGATTTACTTATTGAAATCGAAGTCGGTTTTTTTGCAGTTTTATTACGATTAAATTTATTACGATTAAATTATTTTATTTCCCATCTTTTAAATTTTGTGGAAGGTAATGTTTTTTTGAATTTGTAAAAATAAATGTTCTCTTTCAGGTCGTAATTACGTCGTTGAGGACGGCGACATAATCTTCTTCAAGTTCAACGCCGGCGCGGGTTTGAAGGATGCGAAGAAGAAATGACGTGACAAGGTTCTCCTCCTCCTGGTACACATGTTGTACCTCAACCTTGCGCTCTACTCGCTCCTGCACCTCGCCTAACTGTTGCATTGTTTATTGTACAGCCTGATTGGTAATGTCCGCTTGACGTCACTAACATGGCGTCGATATTTATGTCAAATTTACCCTTCTGAATATTTTCCTTTTTTTATGACGTTATTGCGACTATTTTTTTAATAATAAAATCGTGCCCTTGCATTAGTCGCAGACGGTCTCCGAGGCCCACTTTTTAAATTTTTTTTACTCTGTTTTAGGTAAAACCTAACTATGTTTATATTTGTAGCATATGTCTCTCTGCATTTAAATAAAAATATTTCATTAAGTTAATAAACGTATTATAACGTACTGCATTTAAAATAAGCCGCCGAGTTTCTATCGCCGGATCTTCTCAGTGTGGGCGCGTAACGATCCGGTGGTACATTTTATTGCATAAACCCATCAAAAGTGTCTCTTGTATGGCCTATGTAAAACATTTTCTATTCCAATATCTTTAAAACATTGCATTTGACATCTTAAGATCCCGACTGTTAGATAGCGACGCACCAAAAACATCTACGGTGTCTATATGCGACTGTTGTCTTTTTCTACTAAAAGAGTTCCTGCTATATTATAAAACATAAAAAATGTACTTATATAAGAAATGAAATTATAACATACTTTGTATGATGCTTAGACTTACCAATCAGCCCGTACTTATTTTAAGACATGGAAAAGCTTTTATTGAATGTAAAATGTTAATTATAAACTTTTTGTAAATTGAAATCTCTTTTATATTCACAAATTATATAACTTCAACCAATTCCTCTATGCGTGTTATGATTTTACTATCTTCTGTTGGTTTCTCAATGTCACTGAATGTTCTCTCTAAAATGAGTCGAACTTGCTTCAAAAATCGTTTTAGATTGCCAGACGAGAGTATATCTTGGTCAGTTAGTGTTGCCAGCTTTTCCCTGTCTTTGTCGGATTTTTTAAGAACGTTTCTAATAATATATGATGATGCTTGAAGTACGGCTTCCTCCCATTCCTAAAAATAATATAATTATTTTAAAAATTAATACACGAGGCGTCTCTTTCCTTACCAAGTGCTGACAGTATGGCGATCGTCGAATACAAATAAAAAAAGCTAAAATATAAAATTACGATTCTTAAGAACTTTAGGTTGACAACACACCATTACCATCCTTAGTGTCTATGGCGTTGTGTATATCTTACAATAAATCCATTTGTTTGTTCCAAGTCCAAGAAATAATTAAAATTAGTAGTTAATAAAGACCCTATATCATAAAGAAAACTTAAAAATTTATATATTTTTCAAAGAAATAAGTACTGCTGCTTAGGACAGGATTTTAGACTTCTCGCTCACCATTCGTAACAATTTGTGCTTCAGTAGCAACTAGAACTCAAATCATATGGTGCTTTTTTTTATTTCTTATCAATTACGTTGATAGTTAATTTTATTACGGAGATAGTTGGTTTTTTTTTTTGAAAATTTGTGATATTTTTTTCCAAAAAAAAACTAAGAAATTACTTGAAAATGTTCATCCAGCGAATCCAAACATAATGTTTCTTCTATTAGCTTAACGTTAAACTGGTCTTTACTGACATTCCTCAAAATGAGCATCAGCACTCTTCCGACGGCGCTCACATTGTTAGCGGCCCTAAAAATAATGCTTAACAATTATTGACATTATAAATGCGAAAAAAAAAATGTCATGACCAATTATAAAAATAGACGAAAACTATTTTTATCACGAAATCATAATGCTTGTTGGGGCATTACAATACATAAAAATCTTTGTATATAAACATGAATCTCTAGTTTCCTTTATCATCGCATCACGCCTGAAGATATGGGCGATGAAGCTTTTTTGTTGTGTTATTGTCAGGAGGTTCATATGAAAAAAAAAAACAAAAATCGCTCGAAAAGCAATAGTTGTTACATATTACTGAGTTTCGCCGAGACATCTCCCTAACGGCCAGTTTCAATAACCTATCTATGATAAGAGACAGTATACCATGTATAATCTTGGGGGGGGGGGTTACCATAAGCTCTTAAAACAATATTAGTTCAGTAATACTAATTGTCATCAAAGAAAGGCAACCTTATGACGTATCCAGTAAAGTTGCTTTTATACGTGGACGTTTAGCAACATGAAAATAATAATGCTGTACGCGTTGATGGTAACCAGTTAGGTACCAGACAACCACTGTTATTTTTTAACAAATATCTGGATGACTGAACTGGGCTGAATATTTTTTATAAAATAACATTTTATGAAACTGTAATCTAGCTAAATCAATTTATAGCCCCCGAAAACACCTGCATACTAAATTTCATGGCTACTCTTCCTAGATTCACTTACAATTATTGCTTATATAAGTTATTAGATAGATAACGTTCCTTGCTTGTTTTTAAAATTATTCATAAACATGCTGTTACTTAAATTTGTCAAATAAATAAAGCAATAAAATTTATCTAGATCAGTACATCCGTCTGCTTGTTCGTCCACAGTAAAAGTCTTACCTGTAAACTAATAGCTTGTTTTCCATTATACTCCGAGCCACATTTATAATCCGTTCGTAAGTGTCCTTCATCAGATATTCCAAAGGTTCGCAGTCCCCAGGGGGCAGAGATCCATATTGAACAAGGAGTTTCTTTTGAACCAAAGTAAATTGCCTTTGCAAAACATTAAGCTCAGACTAAAACACACATTACATACTAGTAATAAGTAATATTTCGAAAAAATAATTACCAAATAGCGCGACGTGGTAGGTACCCAATGAAATAGTCAAGAGTCGGTTTTTGGAGTTTCACAGCGCTAAATAATTTACAATGAAGTTATCCCCTACTCAATAGAATAAAGTAAAGTATCTTCACGCTCATATCCCCGAGGAGGTAGACAGAGGTACAACCAGGGCACCCACGACTAGCCGAAGACACTAAGCCCCACAATGTGATAGGTGGCAAGCCTATCGCCAACCGGGCATATATCCAATCCCTAACAATATTTTTTTAAATTAGAAAATTGGAAAGTACCACATTTTCTTTTCGTTACTCGACCCAGGATTCGACCTCATGAATTCAAGTCCAAAACTTGGACCGCTAGACCATAGAGGCGATTATTTATTTAAAAGAATCAGGTTAAAATGATTTTAAATAGTCATAAGTCGTAGTAAATCCTTACCACAACTGAAAGAAATTTAGCGACATCGAGAAAATACCCTAATTTCTTCATGAAAACTTTACTCGTGCAAACTCTCGTGTACCAAAATTGATTAATTGTACTTTATAAGTACACGAAATTTAATAATTATGAAAAAACTGCAACCGGTTTTTACAGTGTTTTGCCAAAATTTTAACTCATTGCTGATAGAGCTAGACTTACCTCTTTAGTCTTTACCTTCATTCTTTCCTTAGCATGACTTTCTATATTCTTTAAAAATTTGTGAACTATTTGCTTTCCCAGATCAGTATGAAACACAAACTTGATTTGCACATCTGATCTACCTATTCGCTCAAAGTGGCATTCTAAATTGCTAACAAAGGAGTAAAGTATAGGGCATATCTCGCAGAAATCTTCTGCTTCAATTATATACCTATCATCAAACAATTTGATTGTAACAGTTTTATTTGAATTTTTCATTAGTATTGTCAGTGCGTTATTGGTTGTATATGTAGATAGTTCTTCGCTTGCAAAGTCTGAAAAAACAATTCATCCACAAAAAGAAATTAGTGATGTCATCTGTATTTTAAAATAATAATTTACAAGCAATATTATTAAGCAATATTATTTTAATTTTAATAATTGCAATATTAAGTTTAGTAATTGTACTGTACGTAGCACGTAGTCATAATAATAAGGCATCAAGCTGGTTTAATTTCGCAATTAAGATAGATTAGAGATTCTGAGACCTTATTAATACATTTGAAATAATATTGCTATAACTCATCATCACTGTCAGGCACATGAAGTTTTAAATATTATTTTTAAGTACCTAACAATATCAAAAAAAGTTCTTAATAGTTCTAAAAAGTTATACATACCAGAAAAGATTTCTTCAAAAGATAGGCTTGGATAATTTGTGTTTATAGTTAGTTCTACTTTATTTTCTAATACTACATTTGTAAGTGTAGTGTACAAATTGAGAGGTAGTAAAATTTGCTTAGTAAGAGTAATAATCTGACCGCCGCTGTCTATTATAGTAAAGAGAACATGTATACTAGCATCATAAATATCAAGATCTCCGTTTACAGTCACCTTGGTTTCAATAATTTCTGTCCCATTAATATTATCTAGGCATACAGTAGATTCAGAACAGTCAATGGGTGCATGACAGCTGTATGTCAGTTGAATGCTCTGTATAAGACTTGGTTCTTCACACGTTATAATCACTACAAGTGAACATGTATCTTTGTGTTGACCGTCATCACTAATAGCAGTTTCGGGTTTTCCTACATCAGCTTTAATTTTTAATATTCTGTCAATTTTTAAAAAATGTTCACATAAATCTGGAAAAAAATTTCACCACTTTAGTGAGGAAATTAAATAATTAAAACTACCCGCGATTTTGTCAGCTTAGAAAAGACTTTTATTACATTCATCTTCCATTATAATTCGTTGTGGACTGATTTGTTTTAAAAAAGGAGTCTGATCTCTAGTTTCTAACTATATGAATATTAAATTTCATCAAAATCGGTTAAGCAGTTTAGCAGTGAATACGTGATAGACAGACTTTCGCATTTATATTACTATAATATGGATATCTGATTATAAAAATTGTTTACAACTCGGCGAAAGCAAAATAAGCTGTTTTGTGTTTTTTTTTATAATTCATCTTTAGGTATTTAAAGAACGAAAGTAATGGCCATTATAACATGAGAATTTCAGCAATTTTAATAGAACATAATAATCAAGTGTACTACTTACACATAGGCTATGAAACATAATTGTCGACGGAATAGATACCTACGAAAGGAATTAAAAAATTCCTTACTTTGTAAGAATCCTCGGTAGCACAAATTGTTTACCAAAGACAATATATAAATTACTAATCTCTGGTATTATCTATGTTCGTCAGAGAGGTCTCGGCACAAGGCCGCATGCTCAAATCGAAAATGTAGGTGATATTCTTTCATTACAAAATGTAAAAAATATCACTATTTATTTGTGTTAATTAGTAAGGCCAAGAACTCACGGAGCAGTTTTTAGCCCGCGCCCGCGTCTCGCAGGTTCTGTAGAATGTGTGATAGAGCTAGACTTACCTCTTTAGTCTTTACCTTCATTCTTTCCTTAGCATGACTTTCTATATTCTTTAAAAATTTGTGAACTATTTGCTTTCCCAGATCAGTATGAAACACAAACTTGATTTGCGCATCTGATCTACCTATTCGCTCAAAGTGGCATTTTAAATTGCTAACAAAGGAGTAAAGTATAGGGCATATCTCGCAGAAATCTTTTTTTATAATTCATCTTTAGGTATTTAAAGAACGAAAGTAATGGCCATTATAACATGAGAATTTCAGCAATTTTAATAGAACATAATAATCAAGTGTACTACTTACACATAGGCTATGAAACATAATTGTCGACGGAATAGATACCTACAAAAGGAATTAAAAAATTCCTCACTTTGTAAGAATCCTCGGTAGCACAAATTGTTTACCAAAGACAATATATAAATTACTAATCACTGGTATTATCTATGTTCGTCAGAGAGAGACACAAGGCCGCATGCTCAAATCGAAAATGTAGGTGATATTCTTTCATTACAAAATGTAAAAAATATCACTATTTATTTGTGTTAATATAGTAAGGCCAAGAACTCACGGAGCAGTTTTTAGCCCGCGCCCGCGTCTCGCAGGTTCAGTAGAATGTAGATTTATATACAAAAAGTGCGAGCACATCACGCGACGCCTGCCACACTCGCCACCCGCAGCGGCCGCGGTAGGTTGCGGTCGCCCGCCCCTACAACCGTACTACTTTGCTAGCGATCATTCCAACCGCGACGACTGTGTGACCGCACAAATTACCGGTCTCGTGAGTTTTGAAATAAAACCAAACAAGTAGTTCCGTCACCGCCGCGGGCGCGGGTAAACCGCTATGTGAGTTCATAGGCTAACATCCACATAAATATATAGTTCCATTTGTAGAAATTCACGAGTAGATCAACTAGTGTAATTTTTCTAGATAGATATATTTTATTACCTAGCATTTATATATATTTCGTTTCATATCTTACCTTCTTCCACATCCATAATTTTTTCCAGGGATTCTTCCACTTCCTCTAGCTCTGCCTGGATTTGCCTAGGATCCGACGTTTCGTGGATGGGATTTGCATTGGAATTTAAGTCCGGCTCTGTGCCTAAATAGCTCACAACTATTACACCATTTGTTGTAAGAGTGACGAGACCTCCAGACAGAGATTTAAGGAAACACCTCGACAAACATATCGGCCTGTGTAGAAGAGTACACGACCATAACAGACTGGAACCCTCGTAGATGTGTAATTTGGAGTCCTCTGACGCTACCATTATTAGTAGTCTTGAATTGGGCTCTAAAAAATCGACAATTGATTACTTATTAGCGATATTTATGCTAAATCGGAAATATAGCTAGATTAATAGCTTCAACCCGCTGCTACTTAAGCTCACTTATTTTTTCCAATGACCAAATTGATCTAACTCGAAAGCAATCAAATTACAAACTTGTCTTAAGGGTGTCGGCTAACGATTCTAATACAAAATAAATGCCAGTATTACTCTTACGATCATGCAACGTCATTGGCAAGGTTGCAGGTAGACTTGCACACGTGGATTATCCCAATTCTGAGACATTATTAGTAGTCTTGAATTGGGCTCTAAAAAAATCGACAATTGATTACTTATTAGCGATATTTATGCTAAATCGGAAATATAGCTAGATTAATAGCTTCAACCCGCTGCTACTTAAGCTCACTCATTTTTTCCAATAATCAAATTGATCTAACTCTAAAGCAATCAAATTACAAACTTGTCTTAAGGGTGTCGGCTAACGATTCTAATACAAAATAAATGCCAGTATTACTCTTACGATCATGCAACGTCATTGGCAAGGTTGCAGGTAGACTTGCACACGTGGATTATCCCAACTCTGAGACAGTGACTTATAAGTGATGTCTATAGACAACGATAGTCTCTTACCACCAGGTTAAGCCTCTGGCTCAGTCGATATCAACTTAAAAATATAAACTTGACATGCTTACCGTAATACCAACCAAAAAGATATGCGTGGAAACAAACGGGCATATAATCAAACCGAATAGTGAATTTCATAAGCCCATTATCTTGGAAACAGTAGATATGTCTCTCACCTAATACTATTATGCTGGAAAAGTTGGTACTTGTCTGAAACAGTTTTTATAAAACGGATTAAAAAACCACCCATTATTATTGAAAGATAAGATGGCGATGAATTTGCTGACCTTCCCTGTGTTAAATCGGGTCCGCAGTCCGCTAATTAGAATAGACTATCTGCCTTTCTTTCAAGTAGCCCGTAAGAATCGAGAATAGATTAAATAGGTTACTAACAAGACCACTGATGGTACCTAGGTGATATTGCTGCACAGCATGCAATCTGGCCGGGTAGGGATCTACCACCTTGTCTTCTGCTGCTGCCGCCTTAATAAATCTGTCATGTTCCGGTCCGGAGAGTAGGGTGCGGGTAGACTAGCACAATTGGTCTCACATTCCAGCCATAGACAGCAACACACCTTTAACATCTATGGTGACTATAGGCTAACATCAGGAGACCCGTGAATTTGTTCGCTGATCGCTTATATAAAAACTAACATTAACTCGTTGGTAATAGCAGACATATTATTGTATTTTTTTCTTATGCTTCATTATCTTTGGAAATAGGTACCAATCTTCTGTACATTTGGTAGGCCATTCTACCTTCGTAGCCGGAACAAGATACGTATTCAGGAAAGTCGTAGCATAACTCTACCAACTGACTGAACTAGTAGAATAATTCAGTATTCATCACTAGATGGGCGATAAAGTTGTAATACTCCTACGTAAGAATTTAATTTATTTTGCCTGAATTAAAATGACGTAAGAGACGATAAGAGAATTGAGAAAACAAGAAATAGAGAAAAATTCTATGGAAAAGCGAAAAAGCTAATCCAACTATAGATAATGTTAGGTATGAATGCGAAATGTATAGGTTTCTTTCTCGTCGTAATACAGCGATGATAGGGCATAATTTTCTGACTGGAGGCTAGAGTTTGGGAGTGACATGGGTAATGTTTGATTCTTGAGTCTAGACAGGTTCCCGCGTGTGAACTAATGACTAAGGGGGCATAGCTGCGGACAACATAAAGATGGTAGTAAAATACAAACGATACCCGAATGACTTCTATTGACAGTATTTCTTCTCCTGCATTGTAAGTCCATTGTGGTATGTTTTTCTTATTGGTCTTCACACTTAACTCGCTAAACTCTCCCAATTGTTGATAACTAAAATAAAACATTAACCGCATTAACACAAAAAATACACGTGTTTAATTAAACACTGTTCAAAATTGATGTCTAACCATTATCATGCTACATGTGGATGACGGGGTAGCATATAATTGGTTGAGACTGCAACTCTAGACATGTTTAGTATAACATGTGTTCAACGAATGTTTATTTTTTTGTAGTTAGAAGCTAAGGTTTTAGTTGACGCTAAAGTTTAAATTACAGTGTAACAACGACTTTAATTTTTTTTTAGCCTTAAAGTACTTTAGTTTATTAATATGACAGTTATATCATGTGTAATATAATTAATCACTACTATTTAGCCTTTCGCATTTGTAATGCGAACAACCACTGCTGGGGCCTATGTCATCAGGCTGATGATGATGAATATGCCTTCATATCTAGTCTGTCCAAATGTCATGCGTATGCCAGGTGTCTTCCCACCGGACAAACACAAAATGGCTATATTTCGCAAATTGCTTACCTATACGTTTCTAGTATCCATGTTGACTTGCAAATCACGAATATATCACTGCTGTGTATGTAGCAGACTGGACCTGGTATTACTACGTCATTGTACACACACATGAACATAAAAGTATCCTGGTCGAAGAAACTTAAGGTGCCATCCAATGCTTGGACACATATGAAATCTCTGCTCCTCGAATTTCCAAAAGGGCCGCAAATAACGCTGTATGATTTTCTATTGAAGGAATGCTTTATTATAAGGTCAAGGGAATTCTGATCACCTGTAAATTTGAAAAACTTTTTTATCCACTGTATTATACATAAAAATATATCAAATTTTGGTCTAGCGGTCTAACGTCGGACTTGACTTCCTGAGGTGCCGGGTTCGATCCCTGGGTCTGGCAACAAAAAAATTGAAAATGTATGTACATTTTCAATTTTCCAATAATAATAAAATTGCCCGGGATTGCAAATGTGACCGGTTGGTTATAGGCTTCCTACCTATTACATTACGGGACTTAGTGTCTTCAGATGGTCGTGGGTGGCCTGGTTGCGTCTCTGCCTACACCTTCGGGTGAAGATACTTTATTGGAGTTTACTCCTTAAGAAACGATTTGAGTTCAAAGTCAAAACGTGTAACACGAGGCGTTGAGACGTTACGTAGAAAGAGACAAATATATATATCTTGTGGATTGAACGTGTAAAAGAATGAGATGGAATACATTACACAGCGTATCTCATTCTCGGGATCTCCTCCTGCTCGATACTTCGTAGTCTCCGTGCAGGCGGAGTCGCTATCTATCAAAATACTGACTATTTGGATCACACTTCTAATGTCTGCGATGATACTAAGAAGAATTAACATAACTAAATCTGCTGTAGGAGACATGTGTGCTTCAAGATACATTTCGTAAGGAGTAAACTCCAATCGTGCGTCGTAAGCTGACACACACACACACACTTTTTTGTTTTTATAAGGTTGCAGAATATCAAGCTGATTATAATGATTAGAATTAATTGCCCTTAATGTTAATGTTACATAGTAGTATTTAGTGCATTATTATTTTATTCACAAACTAGCCAATCCGGCGAACTTCGTATTTCTTGACACTAAGAGCTGCTAACATTTAGGTACATGGACAAAATTGAAGTGTGTTTTTTCCCACTTTCCCTGCAATTTTCCAGGTTTTTCTCTTCGAACGATCCTTTTCCTGACAATAACCAGTATATAAAGCAAAAAAATAGTCAGCGAAATTTTATCATCCGTTCAGGCGTACTTAATGCGATAACCACCCAAAAATGGGATTCATTTTTATTTATATATACCTTGACGACATTTGAATAAAATAAGAGAAAAAACGATTCTTCCGTTAGACTTTCGCCAGATGTTCTCTTAGTGTAGTAGTGTCTTTTTAATTATGCCTTTATTCTACCTACTTTGTAAAATTATTATACTAGGATTTTCTGCCAAACATCAGTGCTCGCTCCTGTTATGCTCCAGTTTAGGATAGCTTATTTTATTGGTAAAACGGCGAATAAGCATGCGGCTAAATTGGCGGTAAAAGACTAAAGTGGCTTATCGACACCATAGATGCGTCATGCGTTGTTGGTGCATCGCTGTCTTGTGGTCGAAAAGTTAGTTTGAATTTGCAAATCTATACCTTCGGACCATACCTCTATACATTCGGATACCATACCTCAATACATTCGGATAAAATGCCAAACATTGTCATTTTATCTACATGAATAAGGATAGTGGATCCCTACCCTGGCAAGTCGCTGCAGTCTGTGCGCAGCACAGTTCTGTATGGCCAGTAACTTATAGGTGGTAACTTGAAGGAATACATTTTCATAGACCCTGTGCAACAAATTAAATTAGTAGACAAGTTGTTTTAATTTGTACCATTTAATATCTTTTTCATAACATACCAATATCAATGTGGCCTTCATTGCGACGTAATGCATAAATAGCATAACTTTGTG
>NJDD01000660.1:13222-26369 GCA_002245505.1 Calephelis nemesis | reverse complement strand
CTGCTCCTCGAATTTCCAAAAGGGCCGCAAATAACGCTGTATGATTTTCTATTGAAGGAATGCTTTATTATAAGGTCAAGGGAATTCTGATCACCTGTAAATTTGAAAGAACTTTTTATCTACTGTATTATACATAAAAATATATCAAATTTTGGTCTAGCGGTCTAACGTCGGACTTGACTTTCTGAGGTGCCGGATTCGATCCCTGGGTCTGGCAACGAAAAAATAGTAAATGTATGTACATTTTCAATTTTCCAATAATAATAAAGTTGCCCAGGATTGCTTTTTGATGGATATGTGACCGGTTGGTTATAGGCTTCCTACCTATTACATTACGGGACTTAGTGTCTTCAGATGGTCGTGGGTGGCCTGGTTGCGTCTCTGCCTACACCTTCGGGTGAAAATACTTTATTGGAGTTTACTCCTTAAGAAACGATTTGAGTTCAAAATCAAGACGTGTAACACGAGGCGTTGAGGCGTTACGTAGAAAGAGACAAACATATATATCTTGTGGATTGAACGTGTAAAAGAATGAGATGGAATACATTACACAGCGTATCTCATTCTCGGGATCTCCTGCGCGATACTTCGTAGTCTCCGTGCAGGAGGAGTCGCTGTCTATCAAAATACTGACTATTTGGATCACACTTCTAATGTCTACGATGATACTAATTTAAGAAGAACTAACATAACTAAATCTGCCGTAGGAGACATGTGTGCTTCAAGATACATTTCGTAAGGAGTAAACTCCAATCGTGCGCCGTAGCTGACACACACACACACACACACACTTTTTTTGTTTTTATAAGATTGCAGAATATCAAGCTGATTATAATGATTAGAATTAATTGCCCTTCATGTAAATGTTACATATTATAAGATTTAGTGCATTATTATTTTATTCACAAACTAGCCAATCCGGCGAACTTCGTATCTCTTGACACTTACAGCTGCTAACATTTACATGGAAAAAATTGAAGTGTGACTTTTTCCCACTTTCCCTGCAATTTTCCCGGTTTTTCTCTTCGAATGATCCTTTTCCTGACAATAACCAGTATATAAAACAAAAAAAGAGTCAGCGAAATTTTACCATCCTTTCAGGCATACTTAATGCGATAACCACCCGAAAATGGGATTCATTTTTATTTAATATACCTTGACGACATTTGAATAAAATAAGAGAAAAAACGATTCTTCCGTTAGACTTTCGCCAGATGTTCTCAGTAGTGTCTTTTTAATTATGCCTTTATTCTACCTACTTTGTAAAATTATTATACTAGGATTTTCTGCCAAACATCAGTGCTCGCTCCTGTTATATTCCAGTTTAGGATAGCTTATTTTATTGGTAAAACGGCGAATAAGCATGCGGCTAAATTGGTGGTAAAAGACTAAAGTGGCTTATCGACACCATAGATGCGTCATGTGTTGTTGGTGCATCGCTGTCTTGTGGTCGAAAAGTTAGTTTGAATTTGCAAATCTATACCTTCGGACTATACCTCTATACATTCGGATACCATACCTCAATACATTCGGATAAAATGCCAAACATTGCCATTTTATCTACATGAATAAGGATAGTGGATCCCTACCCTGGCAAGTCGCTGCAGTCTGTGCGCAGCACAGTTAAGTATGGCCAGTAACTTATAGGTGGTAACTTGAAGGAATATATTTTCATAGACCCTGTGCAACATATTAAATTAGTAGACAAATTGTTTTAATTTGTACTATTTAATATCTATTACATAACATACCAATATCAATGTGGCCTTCATTGCGACGTAATGCATAAATAGCATAACTTTGTGGGTGTAGAATCAGTATCTGACGATCTTCAGCGGTCCTTAAACAAAAACTTATTTAGTGACAAGATTTCCTCTAAAACGATATTTTATTTTAGCACTTGTCACAATTTTTAGAGAGGGGAAAAAATAACCCTTAACATTTGTCAGCAAGAGATGAAAGGTGGCATGATAAAATGCTATCTGTGGTTTAATTTTCCCCAAAAAACCAGCCAACTGTAAGTTGACAGAGGAATATAAAATTATAATAAGTGCCTGTTATTTTATTTGTTATCAATACATATATCTAAAAAGATTATAGAGTACGTATCACTATTTGTACAGGACTGTCTAGCTTCCTCTACATAAATTACTATTCCTTAGATCATTATGAAATGTTTGAAGCTCTTTTCATAGAAACACGCAGGTCACTCAGGTTTCTGAGACTCTTGATTTTATTTATTTATCAGATGTCCCTCCTGTTGGTTAAACAACCCATCACCTAGATATCGTAGAAGTCATAGGTGACAAGCCTATCGCCAACGCATCCAATCCCGAGCAAGGTTTTTTTTTTTTATTAGAAAACTGGAAAAAGCAAAGTTTCTTTTCGTGCCCGACCACCACGGGAACCGAACCCGGGACCTCATGTAGTCAAATTCAACAAGTGGACCGCTAGACCACAAAGGCGATAAAAATTGGACATTATCATCATAATTCCGTTGTATCACACGTCTAAAGAAGCAGCAATTCCTACTTTTCTACTTCACACTTTTTGAAATCGTTCTGGTTTGTCGCTTTGTTATTAAGGGAGAGGTCCAAGTAATTTAAAAAAAATGCTAGTGCTACCAGATTCAATATGATTATATATTGAATCTGGAATTAAGCCAAAGGACTGGGCGAGCTGTTGTAAGTCGTTCTGCCACCAGAGTCAAGAGTGTAGGTAAATTGGTTGCGATCCAATGCAACCTAAGTACAACTTCGGAGATATGTACGTACTAACTTTAGTAAATCATCAGATAGCATGATATTGAGCTGGTTAAAAGATCAAAATTCATTTTTTTTATACTCACGTAGTAAATTTGCCGGTTGTTATTTCTAGAATAACATTATCTAATTTAGCCTCTAAGATGACGGGTGTATTTTCTGAACTAGGTCTGTATAACGTAATGACATCGTCTTTGCCAGCGAGGATACAATCGCTGTCACTGTGGGAGGCAAACTTATCCACTTTTATACTTTTCCCGTTTTGGATACCCTCAATTTTTTCATCCAATAAAGCTTCATTTGACCACCAAAATTTCGTTTTAAATAGTGTCATAACAACTACTATTCCAATATTAGGAATTGCACAATATACAAAATAGCACAATGCTGTGTTTGCTATCATTCACCATGGAAACTTCAAAGTCGTTACAATTCCACAAGGACAATAAAAAGCAAGAAGTGGAGCAAAGTCTGGTAAGTTAAGGTGTGGTGTCGTTTAAAATTAAAGCTAGCTGAAATTTCGTTCCCAGTTTCCCCGTGCGCATTAAATTCGCCCTTGGAGGTTGAAGATGATGTACCTTTACTCCATACCTACTTAAAATTATGATAAAATCAAACTTGTATTGTAGCTAAATAGATGGCAGTATGTACCTAATGTATTAATTTAAGCGTCATCTCTCATTTATTCAGGTGAATTTTACCACCACCTCAGAAGGTACTCTGTGGTAAAATACTATGACTATGTACTTAAATCTGAGATAGGTACCTACCTTTGTGGTACCCACGTACCTGCTTAAGTAGGTACGTCTATTGTCATTTTTAAATATCATAGACAAATAGAAGCAATAGCTACATGACAGATTGATTGAAATAGAGCTGTTGATGTTTTTAAAATATCGGATTTTCGATATATCGATACTTTTAAAATATAAATATCGAAGTTTGATACATTGAAAAAATCGATATTTCGCCTTTAAAAAATCATTTTCAACATTATTTTTTTTTGTGATACTTTTAATGCTTTTGAAAGTTTTCACTCATAAGTTGCAATAAACATTTATATATTACGTGTAAATACGTACACATAACAGAAGAAATAGGCACTTTATTAGTTCTATGTAATTATGTTTTAAGTAAATTAAAATGAAAGAATGAGTGCTTTTCTACTACACCACAACGAGACAGTAATTTTTCATAACAATTTAATTTCTCTCGTTGCAAAATCAATACCAATTCCACTGTGGGGACTTAAGTAAGGGAAAGCTGACACTTGGCTTCCACGTTTAATTACGAGGGTTAGCCAGGATTATCACTAGGACAATAATAATTTTGGAGTAAGAGAACAAAAAAACGTATGTCGTTAAGTATGCCACACCATCGTCTATATAAGTGTATACTATTTTGGCTAATGGAATACATGCAAGTTGTTTAACTTCCCTTACTCTGACTATGATAGATACATAGGCCAACCTGATTCACTTTCTCAATTGATTTCAGATTTATAATTCTACCAAAAGTACAGTATTTTTAACTAATATGTTTAAAATATTGCAAGGATATTTATGAAGTCTGATTCACAGTATTAGTTTGTGTTTTGATTCTACTCTTACGACAAATTTAATACCTGCAGATCGCCAAGTTTACTATTTGATCAACAATACCTAATTTAATATCAATCTTAATATACAAAATTAAATTTGATTTTAGGATAATATGCAATTACATATACTATTTAAAATGCTAGTGATAAATATCGATTTTTTTTAAATGTCAAAATATCGATACTTTATCAACAGCCCTACCCTTGATTAAAGTCGTATTATGTAGCGCCTAGCGCCGTTTGGCGTTTTGTTTTCTGCATTCTGTTTTCGCATTTCTGTGGATAGTGACTGTCTGTGATTAGTGATAGTATTTGTATTTCGTGGTTAAATAATTTGTATTCAGCTGTGTGCTTAATTTCCAACAACTGAACGCTGTTCTTTTGAACTGTTGCATCATCGTCGAGTAACGTAGGCCTTTGCGCTTAACTTACAACAATGTCTGAGAATAATGAAAAAGATAATGGTGCGGAAGCTGAACAAAGAACAAATGGTGGCGGAGATCAATCTGACGCATGGGGAAGTAGCGACTCTACATCAGTGCGTCGTTATGCGAAAATGCCTGTGGATCGTAATGCGGAGTTCTACAACATGAATCACAAATCTCGCGGCATGGCATTAATTTTTAACCACGAACATTTCGATGTCCATAGCTTGAGATCTCGTACTGGTACAAACGTTGATAGTGATAATTTGTCCAAGGTGCTCCGGGGATTAGGATTTCGCGTCACCGTATTGACCAACTTGAAATCTGAAGACGTCAATAGATACTTACAACAAACCTCTGAAATGGATCACTCTGATAATGATTGCATTCTCGTCGCAGTGCTTACACACGGCGAGATGGGCATGTTGTATGCGAAAGATACACATTACAAACCAGAAAATTTGTGGTATTACTTTACTGCAGATAAGTGCCCGTCTTTGGCAGGAAAACCTAAACTTTTCTTTATTCAAGCTTGTCAGGGTGATAAACTTGACGGTGGTATAACTCTAACTAATAGAACTGAAACTGATGGATCATCTAGTTCATCTTACAGGATTCCTATTCATGCAGATTTTCTTATTGTGTTTTCAACAGTCCCGGGTTATTATTCTTGGAGGAATACTACTCGTGGCTCTTGGTTTATGCAAGCACTTTGTGATGAGCTTCGTTATACTGGTACGGAGCAGGATATCCTAACTTTGTTAACTTTTGTTTGTCAAAGAGTTGCTTTAGATTTTGAATCAAATACTCCAGATACGATGACAATGCATCAACAAAAGCAGGTACCATGTATTACCAGTATGCTCACTAGACGTCTTATTTTTGGTAAAAAATAAATGGATGTCCTTATTTTGGTACTATATATAAGTTCTCACCAAGTTAAAGATCTAATACTTTTTTGTTAATGCATTTCTTGATTGAACAAAGCTCGAATGGTGATCTCCATTTATAATATTGTCATTGCTTTAGATATTTGTGCATTTAATAGACTGTATAGTTCTTGAATACGTAATTTTCCAATGCATTTATGATAAATGGTTGTAAAACCTAGTATATAAGCCACTCCAGATGAACAACATATAATTTATCCAAATTTAAATTTTTAATGCTAATATTATAAAAAAGTAGCCTTGTTTTAAAATTTAGTAATTGAAATTACATTAAAATATTGTTTGTAGTATCCAGATACCAAATTTATTATATATATAAAAAACAAAACCAGCATGTTCATATTTGTGTAATTGCTGCCAATGTTTCAATGCTTAATATTCAATTATAAAGCATAATATGCTTGTTTGCAAGCTAATTACTTAGTTTTGCACATGTAGGAAATTTTAAGTGCAATTCATTCCATTATTGCATTTACAATGAGATATGCAGTTTGTTGTGTAAGAAAAAGTCTTAATACCCATCCCTCTCCCACCACTAAAGCTGTTTAATTACTGCTACCAATGATATTATTATTATATACAAGTTATTGCGATGATGAATTAGTACCAATTAAATTATTAATAATTTCAAACAAGTTACCAAGACTTGTAAGTTACAACGAATCTTGATACTTTATGGTTTATTTTTTACAAATGTATGACTCTTACAGTTGTACATGAAAAATATAAAGTAAAAAACCAAAATTAGGATTGCACCCATTGCAGATACTATTTAGTCAATTCACATTAGTATGTTTAGTGCATTTTTGTATAAAAAAATATGCTGCTTTGGTTAAATTTTAAGGTGGATAAATGATCTTTTTTCTAAGTAGATTTTAAATAAATTAAAAAATGTTCAGGTTAATAAAAATGTTAGATGTAATTTTTGTACATTTTTTGATAAGTACACAATTTAGATGTTAATATATTAATGTTTCTAACATGTATTCCAAATATGCTCAATTAAGTTATTAAAATTTGTATGTGCTTAAGCTTTGATGTAATGTAACTAATTTTCTTTAGGTTCTTTAATTAATTGTACTTTGAAATTTAAGTATGATAAAATATAATATAATATAACATATCAAAATTTGTCAGCGGTTTGTACTTTCAATTTTTCATTTATAATAATGGGCTCAACAATAACATTTAGTTTTAATCCTTAGGTTTTATTTAACTTAGTCCATGTGGACTATGTTCTAAGAACTCAATTTAAAAAAGAAATTGAGTTTATTCTGTGAAGAGTTTCCTTTTTTATTGCCAGTGTTTATACTATGTATGATTTATTCATGTAAACTTGAACTGCTACCTCCAAAAATATCCAATTTTCCTTGATTTAGAATCTTAAAATTTACATGGTAAAATATTTTTTAATGCTATTTCTTGCTTTAGTTGATTTTTTATACATCTGTTTTTCTGTAAGGTTATGAATTAGTCACATAAACTGCCAATTTTCATAACTATCTGCCATTTTTGAAATGTTAATGAATTTAGATTTAAGGATATAAAATTAATGGTAGTTAAATATGTGCTTAGTAATATGTGCTTAGTAACTGAATATCAATAGCCATGCCAATACAGTGATAAAATTAGAAAGGGATTTATTTTTATTTTCTACATCTATATTGTATTTATCATAATATGAAATAAAAAACTTTTTGTCAGACCCATTGGGCAACAAAACAAACTATGATTGACTTTATGTATTCTTTCATATTAGTAAATTAGTTTGTACAATAAAAATTGGCTATAAAGGAAGAAGTTTAGATGGATTCAGTATGATGTTTGTATTTTAAACTATAAGCTTTAAACACAAGAATATTTAGTCCTTTTTAAATACTTGTCCAGAGAAAGAATGTATAAGTACACTTTTTATTGAAAATTGCCCTTTTTTTAAATTATTATGTGAATGTTCTCGGTTCAGAAATATTGAAGAGGTAAATTGTAGTACATGTTAGGGTCCTGTTTTTTAATAATCACCAAGTGATTTCATTATGATTTCACTCCAGTCACTATCAAAATAACATATTTTTGGTACTTGTCCTTCATAATGTCTTGCATTGATACAAATTTTGGACGAAATGTTAATAAAAAATATTGTAATCACTCTATGAAAATTTAAAAAGATTAAGAACCCTTTGTTTATTGTGCACGCCAAGTACATTTTATAGAGAATTTATAAAATCAGATATATCATTAGATTGGATCAAGTTAAGGTTGAACTGATAGTATTGACTGAGATTGAACAATTAGGATTTGTATGTATTTATAAAGTTATACTTATTGTGCCTTAGAAACACAATTAATTTCCCCAAATTATTGAACAAGAAACAAGTATTGTCAGATTTAAATAATGAAAACATATTTAGTTATAGAAAAGTTATTTTTATATTGTAAGCAATAAACATCTTCCAAATTGTGATATGCTTTTGTTATTTTGTTTCCCTTAAACCATCATTTTTATGTCATAGGTCACTGTTCTACTACTGCATCGACGAGGATTTTGAATAAATTTACTATCGTATCTTCTGTTAAGTGTGTGATACTATGAACTGTCAGAGAGGAACATTACGCACTTTCAGTAGGTAATTATAAGGACGGAAGTCAAAATTTTGGTATATCAACTGTGATTTTGAATGTTAAAGGCAAAAATGATATACTCTACTGATTAGCGCGAGCAGAAAGAGAGAGAAGATAAGAATGACTCGATACCTAATTATATTATATTATGTTTTACCAATGAATAATTTTAGAAAAAAATACTGTATCTTAAAACACGATTTCCCAAAAAAGAAGTTTTTTGGGTAGTGCATTTATATTACTGAGGGTGCGATTATCATTTTTAATGTTTGTTAAGAATGCGCTGGGCATTATAAAACAATAAGAACACACATGATGGTTATAATTTACCTTTTTACAATCCTAATCATGAGTCACTTGATAACTCAAAAAAATGGCATGTCTCAATCGCTATATGTAGTAATTCTGAATTCATACTGACCAACTCTGGTTGTTAGAACAAACCTAAGAATACTTCTATCATACAAGTCGGTTATACGTAAAACAAGAAATATAAATAATTTTTAAGTGATATAAATTTTCTACAATCGTCCATGTGTAAAATGTACCTATAGTATGGCGCACAAATTTTCTTACGTTTTTTTCCGATCGCATTTGCAACAGCGAGATCAGAAAGCAAGTAGATTGAAAGAAAACGTTGATTTAAAGATGAGTTGTTTCGGTCATGTGAAAAGAATGGCAGATGACTGATTGACAGAACAGATATAGGTACAATGCGAATGGATGGATGTAGTTATGTAACGGGACAACTAAAAGTTTTTCAACTACAGGCAGCTTTTCATTTGTAATGTGGTAATTATGGGCACAGGTTCTTAGCACCGACTGGTCAAAAGAAGCGATATCTGTGATAGGCATCGTTTTGTTTCTTTTTTTCCTGTTGTCGTAAGAACAGTTAAGAATCCGGAATTTCTCCTTTCCAAAGGAAAGAAAAAACACAGAAAAACTTAGAAAAAATCTAAAAGAGTACATTGATTTTACAAAACTCTATGCGTCTCAATGTTCTTTCTGACATTATAGTAGCTTCTGAGGTCCGTTTTACCATTACTTTTACTGTCCGAGCTTCTTTCATCATGAAACAGTACCTAAACATCGTACACCAATTTTTTAGTAGGTATGTCGGCGTAAAACTGTCAATTATAAGCAACGTAACAAAAACTAAATTTAAAATAACGATAACTCAACAAAAACTAAAAAACTTAAGAACAAAGTGTAGATACAAATTTCGTGCACGCAAGAGTATTTGGAGCAATCGGAACAGGAACCACGGTGCGGGAGGCAGGGGTCGATTGAGGCACCAATCGCGCGCTCGGATCGGCGTCACGTCATGCCCAGCGTCCCGCTTGACCACTAAAGAGACCTAAATAATTGCTTCTGCGCATCTAACGACTCTTGCCAACTTACGTGCTGGGGATTGTACCCTGCAAGGGACTTCGCGTGAACATCTATTTAAAATTGACCGAGCGAGACTAGCTCAGCGAGTGAAAGTTTGTGTTCAGATGTCGTTGCGGTTGTATGTAGTTTTGATCCGATATTATTAAATTTTGATGTTTAGATTTCAGCACAATTTTTAAGTTCGAACATGGGTGAAATTGGATGGATTAACGGTCCGGCATCGGCCATGACTTCTAGATGTACCGAGTTCGATCCCGGGGTCAGTAACAAAAAAAATAGTAAATGTATATTTTCAATTTTCAAATAAAATCAACGTTGCCCGAGATTGGATATGTGTCCGGTTGGCGAGAGGCTTGCCACATTGTGGGACTTAGTGCATTCGGCTAGTGAAGTGTGAAGATAGTTTGTACTAAATTTCATTAAAAAACAATGACAAAGACAATGGTAATTAATGGTATAAACTATAACGGTGTTAGCGACAATGTCGTGACTGTGTTGTAATGAGGTTGTGACGATATTGTGATGAAATCGTGAAGGTGTGTTGATGGGGTCGCGATGATATGGTGATAATGACGGCGAAGACGATATCGTGTATGTTTCATGAAGGTAACGATCACCTACCTATACTTCTATATTCATATTAATCTATGGTAACGATATCGTGGAGGTGTTGTGATAGGGTCGAGACGATGTCGTGATGGTGTTATGACGATGTTATGTCCGTATCGTGACAGACCGACGGACGTAGTGTTGGACGACCTCCCGTCCGGTGGACTGATGATCTGGTCAAAGTCGCTGGATACAAGCGGCTGACTGACTGTGACTGTGACTTGTGGCGCTCTTTGGGGGAGGCCCATGTCCTGGCAGTGGACGTCCTCCGGCTGATGATGAATTGATAATATCCTCATTTTTAGAGCAGCTTAATTACAATGTAATGCCAGACCTTAATGTCCTTCACATAGTTTTGCGCATTAAATTTTTTGGAGTCAAGGACAAGACTGAGAAATCGATTGTAAGTTTGAACTCTGAACTGACTGCAGCAAAATAAAGTTGTATATTCATTATTTACGTTCTACTTCAAAGAAGCTGATTTAATTCAAACATATCAAAGCAATGGTGGATGATAGAATGCTGGCAGCGTAAAAGGATATATTGGCTGTTCGCAAGACTAGGAGCGAACTTACGTACTATGAAGCTATTGTCTATAGCAGGGGTGGGCAAATTACGGCCCTTGAGAGGTTTTAATCCGGCCCGCCGAGTTTTTTTTAGAAAAAATATGAACCTCCTTAAAAAAATTAATGGTCGAAATGTTAAAAGACTATTGAAATTTGAACAGTTAAGATATTGAATTGATACTTCAAACATATATATTGGGTATTTTATATGTTAAGACTTCATAACTAGATTTTATTTTAATAAAGAATTGTAAAATAAAAAAAAATGCCTAATGTTATCTTTATACAACGTTTTATAATCGTAATATTTACTGCTATTTTTAGGTGTCTTAATAAACTGGCCCGCCTCAAGATTAATTATAATTTACTGGCCAAAAGAAGTTGCCCACCCCTGGTCTATAGTCTACTTCTGGAGGTTACACTCCTAACAAACATCTAATGTCATCTCCAAGTATAGCTGACCCACTCTAGTGTACCGGTCTCTCTTACGTTTTGACTTTGATAACTGACATTACAAGATTTTCAGAAAGAGGCCGGTATACTAAAGTGCAATACATTTTTGGAAATGACATCAGTTTTATAGTAAGCGTGTAACCTCAAGTAGTACCTACTCTATAGTTTCATGACTAGTATATTATAGTTCAAAACTTGACCAGTAATTAAATCAGTAAAGTATCTTCACGCCCATATCCCCGAAGAGGTAGGCAGAGGCACAACCAGGGCACCCACGACTAGCCGAAGACGCTAAGTCCCACAATGTCATAGGTGCCAAGCCTATCGCCAACCGGGCACACATCCTATCCCGAGCAACATATTTTTATTAGAAAACTGGAAAAACAGTTCAATCAGTATTTCTAATTTTCTATGATTTGATTGGTCGAGAATATTGCTAGGTTGATTACGTAAATATTATCTTTGCCCGAACGAACTAGCCTGTATTTTGAAACCAATATGGGATATTATGATAGCAATTAGACAACATGGCATAAAAATAATTTATTGACATTATACAAGTATATAAATATTGTTTCCTATTCATTCTTAATCTCCCAGCACTGATCCCAGAAGTGACTCAACCTCTGTTCTTGGTTAGCGCAGAAATGTTTGAAGTCCCTCAACATCCTCATTTGGAACCCCTCGTCCCCCAAAGCGGGAGTTTGTGACCACTTCCATTTTTTTGGGATCATATGGTTCCATGACCACAAGAAACCCATCTGAAAAAAGTGAAATCTGTTATAAATTCACATTTTGGTACTTCGTGTCTTGCCGCTTCGAGAGAGTCCTGGTTGTACCTCTGACTACCTCTTCGGAGATATGGGCGTGAAGGCATGTTAATATTTCTTTTAAAAAAAAATTAAATCCCTGAAGGATCTATATTAATCGCATTTTGGAATATAAGATTACTGAATCTTACTTATGGCCGGGAACTAAGGTCACGTGTGCAAGTCTACCCCCTACCGTACCCTCCGCTCGGAACATGAGAATGATGAGCACTGACGCTACAGTGGCAGAAATAGTTAAGGCGGTGTTATCAATTCTAGCGAGCTTCAGCAAAGCACTTTAGCGCCTAGTTGTGAACTAATTTTGGGTTACCTATTGGATGATTCTACTAATGCGGTTAAATCAACTAATAAGTGACCTAACATAGTAGTTGCAGACGGAGGGTATAGAGTTACATTTCTACGAAATATGTTGATTACTAAAAGTAACTTGTACAGTTTGCTACGAGTGGAATAAGTGGTCGAGTGATTATCCTATTTATATGGTGAACTGTAATTATATGTTTTTAAGCATAAATTAAAAAAACGTATGGTTGCACTCCGGGTGTGCCAGCAGAAGTTAAATATGAATGTTGTGCATTTTTGATATTTAGGAATGGTTAGGGAATAAATTTGCACGAATTGCTTTAATTATCAGTATGAAAGTATGTACTCTCATTTATGTGTTAGAATACAATATTCATTTATTGCGTTACCGTACACAGACAACGCGAATATTCGCGTAAGCGCCCTACGCCTTCTTACGAATTTTCGATCAGGTCACGTGTCCTGACATTCCAAAAAAAGTGCGCAACGCCGACAAAGAAGTTCAAGAATCGAGTAGATTTGTAGATTGATAAGAATGGTAGATTTTTGTACGAATAGTAAAAAACGAGTTTTAGGCGTTAGGCCTAACAGCTCAGTCACGTGATAGTGTCGCACCTATATATCTGTGGTGTCTATGG
>NJDD01000660.1:0-13196 GCA_002245505.1 Calephelis nemesis | reverse complement strand
TGTTTACGGTCTTATCTAAAAAAAAAGTTGATATTTTCACCAAGTGCCGACAACCTTAGTGTTAATGTTGTGCAAGTTTAAGGCCGACCGGAGGAGCCAGAGATGCCAAATGTGCCGTCGCTCCAGCGCTGTGGAGACTTCATCGACTTTGCCGATTAGATTGTGAAGATTATAAAAAGTTTTTTTTTTTATATTGTGGAAAGTACAAGTGTTTTGAATAAATTATTTCAAGAATGGAATTCCACCAGGTACCCACGATATGAAGTATAGAAACTTATAAAAAGGTCATGTGAGGGTTTTCTATTTAGTGTTTCGGTGAGCGCCTTTAAGCTAAAAGAAAAATATTAGTCACTTGCTCCTAAGCCAGTGCATCAGATATTAACGGCACAAGCCTAAAGCAAATGTACACGTCTAATTTGTCGGAAATATGTCAATCAGACAGTTCGCCGGTCACAAGGACAGTAAACATAGGTGACTTGGTTTTTAAAAGGTTCTGACCCTCCAATCCCATACTAGACGTATGGGTGGACCATATCAAATTATCAGAAAAATTAAATATGCCTTTATTGGTATGCAATAAACCCGCCATACTTTAGTCTGACAAGCTCGAGTATATTTTCATTCATAACAGAGGTGTTTAACCGTGGTACAGGGTACAGGGCACCTCCCATCTCCGGTGAAACCTGGACCAACTACAAAACCCCCCTCTTGTTACGCCTTGTGTATGAGGGTAAAGAATTAAATTGTCTCACCCGGCGGCTGTTATCGTAGTCGTCCTTATTTTTCCCGCTGACATGTCTCGTGATGTAGCCCTCGTGAGGGCTCGGGACCACTTCGTGCACCGGATATCTGAAAATAATTCATTTAGTATAATATTTTTGTTCAGTTTATAGTTCACTTGCGGCTTTTTTTTAATGATATTGGAAGGCAAACAAGCAGACAGATTTCCTGATGGTAAGAAATTCACGCCAAAGAGACACCAAAGGTGGCAATGGTGCGTTGCCAACCTGAGGCCAGGATGTTAGGCCACGAGCAAAAGTAAGTTTACCGGCTACCTTACCCTCCAAACCGGAACGGTATGGCGGCAGGAATAGGAAAGGCGGTGGTACCAATCTGGGTGAGTCGCTGCGAAATTCTTCCACCTAGTCAGATGACACGGTGTTAGTGACGGTAAGCCTATGCTCGCCTTTTACGAGCTGCCTGGTAGAAAGGCAGATGTTCTATTCTGCAAAGGAGCCCGGACCAACATGAGGAAAATTTACGCAATAGTTATATTTTTTATAAGTTGTAGCCAATATGTCATTCTGGTGTATAAACTATATTTCTGTAGTTTTGCCTACATCCGTTGAGTAGTTCATGTGTGAAAGAGTAACAAACATCCATTCATTCTTACAAAACCTTTGCATTTATAACATACTAGCTGCGCCCCGCGGTTTCACCCGCATAAGTCCCAATCCCGCGGGAACTCCGGGATAAAAAGTAGCCTATATGTTATTCTGGGTCTTCACCTACCTACATACCAAATTTCATCGTAATCGGCTTTGTAGTTTTTGCGTGAAAGAGGAACAAACATCCATACATCCATACATACAAACTTTTGCATTTATAATATTTATAGGAAGTAGGATTGATTTCGATAAAAGACAAGCTCGTCGTGTTTCATTCGATTTTTTCCGAGTGTGGCTTTTTTTAGTTAGTTAGTTTTATTTTATTTCAGTTTCAATGAGCTAGCACTAGACGTACGGTGCAAGTCAATAAAGTAATAGTAAATACTGATAACTAATAAAGTAACATTTAGATAAATCTAGTCAAAATACAAGGAAAACTATTTTTATTGCTTTTCTGATTTATGTCTCATTCTAGTAGGTAAAAATTAAGTATCGTGTGATCCGCAAATGTGTCTTTAACCGACTGCAAAAAGAGGAAGTCCTGAACTCGACTAAAGTTTTTAATTTTTGTAAGTTTCTAACGAACTGATTTTGATGAATCTTTTTTTGAAAAGTAGGTCATGACCCTAATGTAATCCCATATTAATTTTACCGTGATCCAAGTAGTTCTTTGAGTTATACTTAACACAAACATTTTCATCTATGTTGACGACATATTTTTGACAAAATGTATGTGGGACCATCTCGAAATCATTAGAATTAACAAAACGTGACGTGAAATATTTGAAAGCGGGTATTTTGCAATTTTGCTGCGCTTAAATTATTATGAGTTCGGAAGGCCAACAAACAAGATTCCGCTTGCTCCAGGATCCTCCAGCCCAGTCCAGAATCAGGTGAAAGGTGGTACCAACATGGTCTAGCTGTTACACAAATCAACCACCTAGTTCAAACCATTTTTATCCAGTTATTGAACATATTTTGTAATTAGGTACAACGTTCCCGGGATTGGATAAGTGGCTGGTTGGCGTAAACACATAAGTACATTGTCTTCAGCTTATTTACTTAATAAGGAATAAAGTAACCTTGCTGGTACCTCGAAGTACTATATAGGCGCGAAGTACTATAAAGTGTACCAAACAAAAACTTACTTAAATAAATTCAAATAGTCTGTTAAAATATTTTACCCAATTGAGTACTTCTTGTAAGGCTAATTTATTGACCGTCAATTATTGAATGAATCAAATATGAAGTTGTGAATCTCAAGATTTTACAAAATTAACGACCAAGTCGAATAGTATGTAAAAATGGTGACAAGACGTAGAATAAGTTTTTGGTCAGAAATTAGACTAAAACGAATGTAAAACCTAAAATACTTGCGAAGATATTAGGGATAAGCTAAATTAAACAGAATTTTAAAAAGCAAAAAACAAAGAAAAGGTAATTGATTAATATTACATCGCATTCTATTGCAATAGCGTGTATTTTTCTCGAATTTATGTTGCATTTCTGACAATGCGGTCTCATTTCAGAATAATTATATTTGGACTAACAAGTAATAAAGTGGTCAATTCGCGTAAAACGTTGAATGGGTTAATGTTCCGAGTTCATTGAACGGCGGGGTCGGACGGTGAAGTAGTTTTCGTGAAAAACCGATCAATGTACGGGGCAATATATTAGACTGACGCAACGGATACGCCATTGTTAGGTGCTTTCGGTAAACGACCTTTCCCAACAATACACTGACCTTACCTAATACAGCTACGGTGTTTATCCCAGAGGTTAAAATTATAATTAACGTTATTACCATTCTAAAATGTCATTGCACGAGTTTTTAAACACGATTCAACACATAAGTTATTGATAAGTGAAATTAAACTAGTTTATAAGTTATTAGCTTGGATTGTAATCTATACATTTAATTAAATGTATAGATTGTATAATTAAATTTAAAAATGATAGAGCTGTTGAGAATGAATTGTGTACATCTATTCTATATATATAAATTAATGCCACTTTTCGTTGTAATTTTATAACTCAAAAGAACGGGCTCACCTACCTATAGGTACCAAATATTAAGGTTTTCTTCGGACTATTTAGTAAATGGATTATGTGAAGTTTTGATAAAATCGGTGGAGTGGTTCTTCATTTATCGCATTTTTTGTAACAAATGAATTCAACAAAATATGGCGGATCATTTTGTTAATGGGTACTTTTTAGTCAAATTAAAACTTTTGTTTAGTTGTTTTTTTTCTTTTGTTGTGTTATGTCATTAATACGGTCATATGCGTAGCGAAGCACGTACCGGGCCCCTTGTTAAGGATATAAAATAAAAAACACGCAGGCGACTAAAAATTGACGACAAAACACATTTTTAGAATTTTTGTCTGCGAGTCTGTACCCCCCGTCAATTCACACAGAATCTATTGAACCGAGAGTAACGTAATTTGCCAGGGAATTTTAAAGGATTTGGGCTAAATTCACTCACGCGTATGTCTTTTCTTGTCTTTCTTTGTCTTTTTTTGTTTTGTCGTATGTGCTTTATAGGTTGTTCCGTATTTTTATTAAAGTTTTGTACTTAAGAAATTACGTAATACTCAGCATAAAATAGAGGTACAGAAAAATTTGAATGTTTCGGTCATCTTAAGTAGGTGCTTAGATTTCTTTAATCAATTTTAACAACACTCATATTATTATTAGTGCGAAAGTTTTCTTATTTGTGATTGTCGCCAGACAGTCGTGAACGAAGTCAAGGGTGCAGCTACAAACGCACATATCTTCACGCCAAGTTACTTACTAGGGAGGCAGACTATCGAGTGACAAATGTCACGATCTTTGTAGATCTGCCTAGCTCCCTTCACATTCATTACTTTTTTCATACAAACACACCGGTTTCGGAGACTCTTGATACCCCCCTCGGACAATACCCAAGCGCTTTGATCGTGGAATGTCAACCTAAGTCTCCCCAGGTGCCTACATCTATCCATATTCGCTTGGTATGTCTGCATTATTAATCTTTAATCTGTAATTCTTTCCACTCTCTCATTTTCACACCAACGAATTTTTTCAATCCCACTCTTTCTCAGATCTTACTGTTACGAATGCGACCAGTGAGCGTCACACCACACATTTTCCGAAAGGATCTCATTTCGGCCACATTCATCTTACTCTCACAGTTTGTCTGACATACACAATTCTCGCTTCCAAACAACAACGTTGGGATAAGCACAGTATTATGCAAAGCGAGTTTAGCACCTTGACTCTAAACCTCGCTTTGAAATATCTTACCCAGCGCTTCAATCACACTATTCCCCGCATTGCCCTTTCTACATCCGCGGTATACCACCCATCCATGCTAAAAGCACATCCACGATATACAATTTAAAATTCTTACACTCTTGTTCTTCTTCTTTCTGTTTCTTTCAAATACCATTTTTTTTTCTTTTCGGCTTTCTTTGCATTAAATTGTAAACTTCTTTCTTTACCTACCTACCACAACTATGACCAGTGTTATATGGCGTAGAGTCCAAAAGTATAAAGCGAACTGTATAAAGCGTACTGCCTAGTTCACAACTTGGTCGCCCATACGCATTCTCCACATTCATTGATCTTAACCTTTGAGGATATTTGTGGAAATATAAGATAAACAAGCGTGCTGATAACACACAATCCTGCTCTACAGTAACGTTAATAAAAAAAACAAAGGCAATATGTTGTCGTCCACCAGCAACGCATCTGGTTCAGTTAGTTTATAATTAGCAGTTTATCAACGCTTTTTGTACGGGGAAAAAAGGTTCTGCAATGCAATAATTGGCAAGAATACGTTTGTTAATTCAAAATGACCGTAACAACAAAATAGCGATATTTTTTACAAACTACCCAATTCTTAGTATCAAATGAAAGATATTGAAAAGTTTTTTTTAAGATATTGGAAGTCAAATTAGCAGACGGATTTCTTGATGGTCCAACCTGAGTCCGGGATGTTAGACCTATAACAAAATATGGCAGGAACAGATAAGGCGATGTCATGGTGTTAATGACGGTAAGCCTATGTTCGCGTTTTACTAAATGACTGGTAGGAAGGCAGATGGTCTATTCTGCAAAGAAGCCCGGACCAACACGGGAAAAAAAATAAAATATAATTACAAATATAGCTACGTAATCACTTACTACACTGTTTAAAAACATAACCACAATCGCGCACAAACAACTATAGCGTACACCCATTTGTTACTTCAGAAACCATCGTAAACATTGGAGTAAGCCTGCTACTATGACAACACTACGTAAGCACGTCACGGTATCCATGCCTACGCAAACCCTCGAAGGGGAAAGGGGGGCTCCACCCCGCCCCCCTTGCGTAGTGCCAATCAAATAATGCACCCCCCGGACGCTAACATCGTGGGCCAGATATCTAGAAGTGTCTGTTTGTCAACCTATGACAGGGAGAGACTATTGGCGACCTCCGTACTAGACAGTGGTCCAAACACTGAGAGACGTGCCTAAGGCACGTCTGCCGAAATATGGCAGCACTAGGGCTTATATACACGTTTTTTTTATGATATTGGAAGGCAAACAAGCAGACGGATTTCCTGATGGTAATAAATTCACGCCGCCTAGAGACACCCAAAGGTGGTAATGGTGCGTTGCCAACCTGGGGCCGGGATGTTAGGCCTCGAGCAAAAGTAAGTTTACCGGCTACCTTACCCTCCGAACCGGAACACGTCATGACGTTATGGCGGCAGGAATAGGTAAGGCGGTGGTACCAATCCGAGCGAGTCGCTGCTAAACTCTACCACCTAGTCAGAATTCACGGTGTTAGTGACGGTGAGCCTTTGATCGCCTTTTACGAGCTGCCTGGCAAGAAGGGCAGATGGTCTATTCTACAAAGGAGCCCGGACCAACACGTGGCAGCGATGAACGGACCAGTGATAAACGAGTTACTTGCTAATGCGCTAGCTGTTGTGCTAATGATACAATTTTATCCATGACTTCGCGACAAGCGGAACAATAAGAAACAAGCTACGAGAATTTCGATGTACCTGTGGCGCCAAATGTACTAATGACCACAATATCACACGCGCAATATCACACTTTGTTCATGTATTTCCGACGTTACAAGTGGGTGCGCCTTCCGTTGCACCGACGATACTCATGACCAAAGATAGTAGAAAATAAACTAGTCACACAAATTGAATCTATCTCCAAAGTAAGCAATAGCAATAAGAAAGATACCAGAATACATTTAATAAACAAAAAAGAAAGAAATTCAATAAACACAAATGTTTTCCTTGAAAACACTTTTTTAGATTGTTTTTAATTTTTTATCATATCTAATACACAAAATAAAATCTATGTATAGTGTGTGTCTTACTTGGTGGGGTCGATAGGTTTGATCTCAGGCTTGGTCCAGAGCTTGTGCTTGGCTTTGAGCGTGGTGGGTATAAGTATGAACATGTTCCCGGTGATGTGCACGTACAGGTGGTCGCCCACGCCCGCCCCCGCGCCCGCAGCGTGCGAGGTGCTCTCCACCGTGCACTTCATGAACCCGAACCGGCCCACGATCGCCTCTTGGAACAGGAACACCAGCTCCACCCACGTCTCCTCATTGTAACCTAACGTTACATTACTTACTAACATTTCGGACTTCAATCGCGTCATGAATTGTGACATATTATAAAATAATGACTTAGTAAATATCTTCACGCCAATATCTTTGAAAAAATAGGAAGTACATCCAGGTACACACAGTTAGTGAAAGGTAGTTACTTAGTCTCACAGTAAAATAATAAAAAGTTAAAGATTATGTTTAATATACAGTATACAGTAGATACTTCAACGTAATGGGCATCGGTTAACTTCTTGATTGGCACATCTTGGCAGTCAAATGATTTATAACTGCTTTTACGAACTGGCCTTTGCTGTTATGTTTTGTACTAGAGATATCGATATTGCCTACATGACGAACAAAATAAATTTATAATTTATTATTAATAATAAGTAAACAGTTAAACAATTTCATATTGTGAGTCATTCTAAATCATCTCTATTCTTAACACAGCAGTTACTTTTACTTCCCTCATTAGTTAAATCCACCTCTGTCGAAAATGTCAGTAACATTATCAAATTGTGGTTTAAACTTTCTGTATCATAACCACATTTTTGTGGTTTTGAAATGCGGAAAATGATTTTTTTTACCGTTGCAGAACAATTATTGTTTTACGGCACAAAGATTTTTTGTCTTATTTTTTTAAATTTTCCTTGCATCTTAATGCTGCTTTTTTTCATTTTATTTTAATTATCGCCACCAGCGATCCGGGGTCGCACTTGACTTCTTGAAGTCCCGGGTTCAATCGTCGAGTCAGGCAAAAAATAGAAAATGTATATTGCTATGGCTATGTGCCCGGTTGGCTATAATAGGCTTGCCACCTATCACATTATGGGACTTAGTGTCTTCAGCTAGTCGTGAGTTCTCTGATTGGGTCTCTGCCTACGCCGTCGAGGATATGGGCATCCTTTTTTATATTTATCCGACCCATAAGTGAAAAGTTTGGTTTTCCACTGTAGACCCATGAGAAACTGAAAATTGACGGCTAAGGATTTGGATTTACTCTTACGGTGCCTAAAATGGTTTGCAAGTTATTCCTTTAGTCAAATACGAAAACATAGTGTATTTTTACCATATGAAGTCAAATAGATAAAAATTAAATAGATAAAAATGCTGATGGTAAAAAAGATCTTTAGATAGTAAAAAATCCCGATCCTTCTTCTAAAAATATCGCAGATTTCGTGATGCTGCGAAAAAATAAGACGTCACTGATCCAGGCTGAGTCGTTATAAAATTTAAATATTACTTCTTACAAGCAGCTTAGAGGATAGCAGCAGGACTAAACTCTTTTAAAGAGCCCGGGGCCAACACAGGGTGCATATTTTTATATCACACACTCACCTTCAGACAAGACAGACTTGCCCCTCAGGAGCGGTTCCTCGTTGAGAGGTATGTAGATAGGACCCCGCAGCGGGTCAGACTTCTCCGTGAAGGGCAACGCGAGGGGGTCCGCGGGGATAGGGACCATCTGCAGACGGCAGCTCTGGGCTTTGTGGGCCCAACGGAATATCTACAAGTTTCATATCACATGTACTCCAACGTAAACATAAGGCTAGCGATTTCGCTGTTAAAGTCTGCCTACTTCATTATCATTACTTAATTTTAATTTTCCTTTTTTTTTAATTTATTGAATTGCATAAAACATCTTAAAAATTAATAAAAATCTCATTATACAAAATTATTAATTGGAAAATTCAATAGGCTAATATTAGAAACAGTAATATTTTTTTAAGGTATTATTGCTAAAAAACAGCAAAAAATGTTTTAAGCGTGTCATCGGTCTTTCTCTCACTCATCTTATACATAGAGTTGGGAGTGAGATAAAAATACTTCTCTCTCAAAACTTCTCTCATGCGCGTAGGAAGCGTATTGTTATAACGTAAATATAACATTAATAACAAAATATTTTTTTTCAAATCTACGTAGGTCACTTTGTTTAGTATAGTTTAAATATTTTATGAAAAATGAAAAATTATAGCATTTTAATTTTTATGGTATATTATTTAATTCGAGAAAATCAGAATTTTTGGTGATTTTCAATTAAAAAAAAATCATAACAATTAATGGGTTGGAGAGACGATAATGAGTGTAAGGACTTTTTTCATTCAAAATATTGTAAAGAATATAGAAAAAAATATTGCAAAAAATGCATTTTTTCTTGCTTACTTAATTTTTCGTTGTTTAAACAATAACATCAAAAGCTGATATCAAGTGTCATCTTACACTTTTATAATCAGGGATACCTCCCGGACTTTTAAAAAAAAATGTGAATTATAACAATTTTGCAAACGAATGCGCCACTATATCCTGGTCTAAACGGTTTCCCGATTAGGATTTAGAAGTCCGGTTTTTTGTTATTTGTAATTTCATATGTACAAAGGCACAAATGGTGACAGATTGATTCAAATCAATGGATTGATTGCTCACTTTTACTTTTTTAAATTGAGACGAGACACTCGTCTCGTACCTACTCAAGTATAATGGAAACTTCGAAAGCAAAATGATGAGGACTAATTTATTAAAGATATTTTTTTACTAATTTTTTAACCACTGTAATCGGTCTGATAGAATTGAAAGGTCACACTTGATTACGATAAAAATGTTATCACTTAAAATGGGGTGCTAAGTTTCAATTGTTTTAAAAATACTTTATTTTACAAGTTATGTATGTTATCAAGCGCCCTCGCGCTTTTATTCGATAAAATGTTTTTTTAATTACTCAATTTTTTTACTTTAATTTATACAAAATTATTTTTTATATTTAGTTCAGCTAGATATAAAAGGGAATTCGTTTTTTTTTAACTTCATTGACCTTCACTTAGCTGATAAACATTAACAAAATACGTAAATATTATGTTGTCCATAGACAAAATCAACTTACAAAAACAAATCGATATATAATTTCACAAAAAAATGCTCAAAATCAAAACTAAACCGTTACTTCGTGTAACGTCATTCCGCTCTCAGTTCCTGAAGTGAGAGCATAGAAAATAAAATTCCCACAACTGTATTTTTTAATATTTTGTAATTATTATTGTTTTTGTTATATATAATATTCTCGTCTAGAAACATTAAAGGTCATACGAGCATCGCTGTTTATTAAACAGACAATTTGTTCGCACTGCAACTGATAAATATTATATTTGTCAAAATCTGCGTTTGATTGGTGACATTGGAAGAGTGCCATGTTAAACGCTGTTTTATAAAAATGATACCTACATCGATTGTTTAATCGTAATAGCAATTTTGTGCTTATGAATTTATGTGTAAATTATTGTCAAAAATTATTTTCGGAGTGGTCTCAGATCCGAACTTAAGTCGACCTTCACCAAGCTGTTAATAAGATGAAACATAATATGTATAAGCAATTAAATTATAATAAATATTATATCAATATACAACAACATTTTAATAAATTAAAAATGCATTGCTAAAAAGGCTAAACATTATATTTTTGATATTTAAAAATATATTAAATGTTGCAATATTAACATTTCATGCTGGCTTAAATCACAGGTCATATAGAATGCACAATGTTGGGTTGCCTGTTATTTTCCTGGACGAACTGTTAGGTGTCCAGGTATAAACAGGTATGTCGAGGCCAGTTACTTTAAAAAAATGTTTTCTATAGCCTGTTTTTTAATCTCAGAGACTAAATTGACAGATGCAAACGTCAAATTTACAAATAATGATACCTGCGTTTTTTTTGTAGTGCTGTCCCTTTATACCGATTTTTTTCAAAACGTCAATTAATGGTGGTTTTTGTAGAATGAAAAACCTAAATTTGGTTATTACTTTGAAGTGCCATCGAAAAAGAGAATTTATTTTAAAGATTATTTTTTTAAAGTAAAGATAGATTCTGAAGTGTCTAGCTGCTACTAGTCTTGGTCTGCTGATGTAATCGAATGAGAATCGGGAAAATACTAAATTTTTGGTGTACGTAGACGAGATTATATTGAAATCTAACTAGATTTTTTTGCAATTTACTAAGTTGTAAATTTTGTTAACCTTTCGTCCTTCAATATATTGAAGTGTTCAAATGCGTCCATTCTGCCTGTCGTGTGCAAGTTATCAATTATACTAAGTTTGGTCTTATTGGTTCAGTTGCATTGTTGTTATATTAAATACTATATTGCGTCATGTTTCAAATTGAAAAAGAAAAGCCTTGGGGCCATGACAAATTACACAAATTGATATAACCCTAAAGTAAGCAAATAATATGCTTGTATTAATCGGGCTAAGCAGGGAAACTAATACATGCAAATACTTGTTCAGTTATAATTTTATTAATACATATATTTATCCATGTTGGTGAGGGTTCTCTGTGTAAAATACGTCATCTGCCGTCCTGCCTGGCAGCTCGTAAGAGGCGAGCAAAGATGAAACGGGTTATCACCAAAAATACCACTACCAAATACAAAATACCTCAGTGGTATTTTACCATTTTACCTATTCCTGCTGCCATAGTGGTAATGTTATGTTCTAGTCCGGAGAGTAGGACAGCCGTTAGACTTGCACAGTGGGCCTAATACCCTCGCTACGCAGTGACGCACCTACAAAATATAATGGTTTCTATACGCTGCGTTTATCTCTTACCATGAAGGGAGCTTTGAACTTGTTCGCTGTCTTTTGCCACAAAAAATAGTATAGTCTGTATACGTAAAACCAAAAACTTAAATTAACTTTGAAGCTTTTTGGACGGCTATTCAAGTAACTAATTAATTATTAACTAAGTAATTTTTTGACTGACTTGGATAACAAAAGGTTATATAAAAATACAGATGAAGAATCACATAAATTTGAGTATTAAAGTACTGAGTCATTATCTGAATAAAAAATAACATTATATGAAAAAAAACAAGTGTTGTTTTTAAATTTTATTTTTAGTTCAGTTTTTAGTGTTTTGTGAATTTTCTTTTGTGAAAATACATATTATGACAGTTATTAACCTACAATCATAAAGCGTGTTAATTTTGTATTTATACGTTCTAAATACACATGTTCCGATTTTCCAGTGTAACTTGTAAAAATCGGTAATAAATTTTGTAAATACTTATCGATAATGGCACGTCACTATTTATGAATCGCAAAAAACTGACAACACTGCTAATGTCAATTTAGTCTCTGAGATTAAAAAACAGGCTATAGTAACTTTTATAATAAATTTATTATAAAGTATGATTCATTTATTATCAGCTCGATGAAGGTCGACATAGATTTCATACAAATGCCGTCATCAGGTTTTTTGTCCTTCCGAAATAAACGGGTTTAAAAAGAATATGAGTTATTGAAAAAAAAATAAGAGCATGGGCGCCTATGTTAAAATTTTGTTCTTTCGTAATAGTGCGGTCATGGTGGCGCATTCGTTTGCAAAATTTGTTGTAATTCACATTTTTTTTAAAAAAAGTCCGAAAGGTTGTCACTGATTATAAAAGTGTAAGATGACACTTGATATCTTTTGATGTTATTGTTTAAACAACGAAAAATTAAGTAAGCAAGAAAAAATCCATTTATTTACATTTTTTTTTATATTCTTTACAATATTTTGAATGAAAAAAGTCCTTACACCCATTATCGTATCTCCAACCCATTAATTGTTATGAATTTTTAAAAATTGAAAATCACCAAAAATTCTGATTTTCTCGAATTAAATAATATACCATAAAAATTAAAATGCTATAATTTTTCCATTTTTATGAAATATTTAAACTATACTAAACAATGTAATCTAAGTAGATTTGAAAATTTTTATTTTGTTATATGTTTTATTTACGTTGTAACAATACATTTCCTACGCGCATGAGAGAAGTTTTGAGAGCGAAGTATTTTTATCTTACTCCCAACTCTATGTATAAGATGAGTGAGAGAAAGACCGATGACACGCTTGAAACATTTTTTGCTGTTTTTTAGCAATAATACCTTAAAAAAAATATTACTGTTTCTAATATTAGCCTATTGAATTTTCCTTTTTTTTAATTTATTGAATTGCATAAAACATCTTAAAAATTAATAAAAATCTCATTACACAAAATTACTAATTGGAAAATTTTGCAAACGAATGCGCCACTATGTCCTGGTCTATAATTCAAAATCCGCATTCCTGATTCAGAAACATAAAATATTTAGGAAACCGTATGTGGGTGCCCGGTGAGGAGTTTCAAAAACAGAGCACAACAGTCATTTTGGCATGTCCCCACAAATCA
>NJDD01000659.1:671130-684272 GCA_002245505.1 Calephelis nemesis | reverse complement strand
ATATCCGATTGATCTAATCGTGAATGTCAGCCTTGGTCTCCCTGGGTACCTACATCCATCCACATTCGCATTGATTATCTGCTTTGTCAATCTTTTATCTGTCATTCTTTCCACATGACCGAACCAGCGGATTATATCAATTTAAAAATATAGGAAAATGTCTCTCTTCTCCACTTCTTTCGCCAAAATTGAATAAGATTTCCTTAACAAATCCAATCATACTACCGATTTTCATAGACATTTCATAATGTCTATGAAAATCGGCAGTATGTTTGGATACCATTATCATTAATGGTAAAGAATTAGAAGACAATCTAATTCTTTGATTATTTAATTTCCCAAATGCAAATCACTTATTTGTTAGACAAAAAAATTCAAACCATTCATAACAATTAGTGTTATTATATTATAAGAACTCATAATATTATGATTGTGAATTTCTCATTAATATAAAATAAATTTGCAAACATGCATGAAATGTGCAGATGATTAAAGTAAAAGCAAACTATACTTTCTAAAATATAAGAAGGCCTTAAGAAATAGCAAACTGATTTACTGGTCGTAAGAATGAAATGCTGTCTATATAAATATCAAACATGAAAGTAATGAGTTGCTACATTTAGGGTAGCATAAGATGTAAGGCCTCTCACACCATCAGCTCTGTGAGTAATATTGTTCTGTGCACCATTAGTAAGGAATTAAAAACAAGTTCCAGTATTTACAAGACTACCTAACAAGCAGCCAAAATCAAAATAATCAATAAATTTAATAGCTTTTTTTGTACAACAAATTTATTTCAGGAAATAAATAAACATTTTTTCCTAGTTGAAAAGTACCATGACTTATGATAAAATGTATAAATTTAAAGCAGAATAACTAAGAAAATACTATTGAAAAGTAAAAAGAAAACTAATGTTTTTTTTTGAAATACATATTGCAGTATGAACAGAATTATGCAATAGAAACCAAGAAGATGAACATTTGATGTCAAATTCGTACATTAGTATTACAGACATTTCTATGTTTTCACTAATTTGCCACATGTACAGGTTTCTCTTTTTGTTAATTTAATTCTGTTATGAAAAGATTAAATACCTTCAAATAAGTTTAGTTAATAAAAAACAGATTTGGCGCCACTGGAGAATTTTATAAAGAAAATGTTGCTCAACTCTGTGCTGTCTAATGGTAACTTTTGTAAATTATGAACCATGAAGCTATAATATTTTTATTTTAAATTGCTAATATGCTGTTAACCGCGAGGTTTTTACAACTTCACCGGATTATCATAATACTACTGGAGGTTGCAATCCTAACAAAGATCTGGGGGCTGATTCCGGATCTATTTAATGATGATTGCTAGGTACACCAAATATCTGTCAAATGATGTGTTCTGTGTTTGATATCACAGGAGATAACAAATACAAAACATGTGTTTTGACAGCAATTTAATGTACACTTTACCCAGTGATCATAACTAAAAAGATACCGAATAGCCTTACTGTCATTTCCAAATACTACTCATTCACTTCAGAGTCTTTTGATATCAATTAATAAAGCAAAAATTACAGAGATGATGATGAATAGTGCATTATAGTGAGTCAGCAGTACTTGGAAATGACATCAGGACTTGCTAGGAATGCAACGTCTAGTAGTAATACAGCTTCATGACCATAAAAATGACTGGTAATGTGACAAAACCAGACAATGCAATGCAGAAAAAATATATGATATTAAAGTTAACAGATATAGGGTTACATCTAAAGCACCAGCCAATTTTGAAAAACGGTTCTGAAGTGGTAACACATCACATTTTTTGATCTATGTCAAAAAAAAAATCAAAATGAAAAAAAAAACAAATTTACAACTTTTATCTGACGCCAAAATACAAAATGCATGGTTACAATGTAAGCAAAGCATAAAATTGGCTTCCACTGACCGCAGGCTGATGATATCATGACTAGAACTAGGTATGACATAGTGTGACAACAAGTAAAGTATTTTTGCAGACTGTTTTAAATGAATGTTTATAAAAGCGAATATTACCCTGTATATAACACTATATTTAAGAACTATTTTCTAATAACCAGAATACACACACATACTCATAGAAGTCATTATGAGTGTAGCTGAAAATTTAGAACAAACTGGAGTGACCAAATTTGATTAAAATCAGTCAAATTGATCACCAGAATTAAAAGCAGAAAAACCTACATACTGGTTTAGTGTGGTCACATGTATAGAAAGAGAGTAGCTATTTTCTTTTTGATTCTTCGCCATTGCGGTATGCATGAAATACATGTTATTACAGATTTGTAGGTATAACCTTTATTTTACAACAGTAACATTTTTATGTATATATAGGAACTTTGGGTAGAAAATTCTAGGAGCTAATTAAAGATAAGAAAACTAAAAGATAAAATTTCTTCTTATAAAATAAAACTTCTCTTATGCACTATGAGAAAAAACAAATTAACACTTAGCTAAAATAAAAATTGAATAGGTATAACATAAATACAAAAATTGAGGTTAAGTGTTTCAATTCTTTTTATACTTATAAACATTGTGCAAAAAAATCAGTTTCACAATAATTATAAGTCCGATATCAATATAGCATGATTTATGTATAAGACCAAAAAAAGACTCAATTTATTAGTTAACTAATAAAGTAAAATTTTAAATGGGCTAAATTAAAGCTTGAAATGTTTTGTATTGCACAAGAAGCCATGCATTTATACTATGTATGTTTAAGCTTTATGCAAAGAGCTTTACTTCCAAAATCTTACCCTCGGTGCAACAGTTCCGGGCTGCCCAATTTGTTGTCTTTGTTGCAAATACTGCTGCTGTTGCCAGGAAACAGTTTGCCCGCCTTGTACTATTTGTTGCCCTCCTGGTGAAACAATTTGCTGGCCACCACTATGGGTAATTATTTGTTGTATACCTCCACCAGTCAATTGAGAAGTTGGCTGTGGAGATTGTGGAACTTGTTGTAGTACCTGCTGGGTCTGGCCAACAGTTTGACCAATAATTTGTTGCCCAGACTGGGTCACTAACTGTTGAGAAGACTGCGCAATCACAACTTGGTGTTGCTGGCCTTGTTGAGTGATGACATGTTGGCCACCTTGTGACAATACTTGTGGAGCACCTTGGGTAATAATTTGTTGGCCACCCTGATTTACAATTTGTCCTCCCTGATGGACAATTTGACTTTGTGATACTATTTGTTGGCCTCCTTGTAAAGTCACTTGTTGGTTTCCATGCACTAATATTTGTTGCTGGCCTGTGTGTTGATTTATTAAGACTTGCTGTGGAGCTTGAACTATCTGCTGCTGCCCTGATAGTTGTTGCTTCTGCACTAGTATCTGGTGATTTATAGGTTGACCTTGAGAGCCAATTGTCTGTTGTAAGATTTGTTGGGTTTGTTGTAGAGTGTGCTGGGGACTCAATTGCGATTGTTGATTATTTAGCAATGCTTGCTGTTGAGTGTGCATGATTTGTTGCTGTATTAAATTTTGGTTCTGTGGATTACGAGGTTGAACCAAAGGACTTCTTATCAATTGATGCTGTCCTTGCGCATTTTGTACCATTTGAATATTTTGTTGGCGCCAAGAGCCTTGCAATGATACATTTCCAGCTTGTTGGCTTTGAATTGTCTGTTGCACAGATTGTATTTGCTGGCCAATCATGGATTGTGTTGTGTTTCCTACTAGGTGATTGAGTTGACCTCCTTGTACACTTTGGGCTTGTGATGTTACCAAAGTTGGTTGGTTGATCCCTAAATTAACATTTTGCTGTTGGTTTGTTAATGCTTGTATGCTCTGTTGAATCAAATTTTGATTTTGCGACATTTGATGACTAGTATTTGAAAGTTGTTGTTGATTGAGAGATTGATTTAATTTTGCATTTTGCAGACTTTGTTGAAGATTTTGAGTAGACTGTGCTAGTTGCTGAGCAATATTTTGAACTGCATTTTGCTGGCTTAAAGTCAGACCCTGTTTCATTACCATGCTGTTTTGCTGACTCAATTGTGCCTGTTGCAAGTTGTTTGCACTCTGACTAAGCATTTGGCTAATATTTTCTATTTGTTGTTGGGCTGAGCTTAAAGTTGTTGGAGTCTGGTTTACATTTTGATTTTGTTGTATATGATGTTGCTGACTATTTTGTATCTGTTGTTGTATTTGACCAGAAATATTTTGACTAATTTGAGACTGATTTGAAATAGAGGATTGTGAAAATCCTTGTTGAGTTTGTTGAGACCCAATCTTTTGTTGTAACATTCTTAATTGGTGCTGTTGTAATAGTTTTTGCTGTTGTATTTGAATAGCAGATAATCCGTGTAATTGTTGCTGCTGCTGCTGTTGTTGTTGTTGTTGCTGCTGCTGTTGTTGTTGTTGTTGTTGCTGCTGTTGTTGTTGTTGAGGACTTTGAATATATCCCTGTTGTATAACTTGTTGTTGTTGGTTTTGCATGTTAATCCCAGCTTGTGATACAATTGTATTCTGTCCAATTTTTTGTATGAATTGTGGATTACCTTGACTCGATTGAATTTGTAAGTTTTGGCTTACAATCCCTTGAGGTAATGTTTTGCTTATAATACTGGATGTAGACATTGATGTTGCATACCCCATAGAGTTAACATTGGAGGTTATAACAACTGGCGTATTGGCTGAAGAAGGAGGGTGATTCCATGGCATTCTTTGCTTAAGTTTGTCTAAAAGTGCTTGGGTGCTGTCATCTTTATTTTCTGCCATATTCTGTGTTGGAACTTCATTCTTTGCTATACCTTCTTCAAAATCAAACCCAGTAATTGCACTTATTCTATCCATTGCTTTCGGAGGAGATGGCACAATCAGAAGTTTAGGATGAAAGACTTCAGCCACTGCTTGTATTCTTGCTCTTAGGCTTTCTAGGACCCAGTCTGGGGTTACAATCTTTATTTTGGATGGATATGACAGGGCAGCACGGTATTTATTTCCAGATGCAACACCACAAATTAAATGAGTACACTGAGAATCCAAGTTAAGTTTCACTTTTCCACCATGGTAAGTCAAAAGAGCGAACAATGCCTTAGCATCAGCGGGAGACACCTTGGTTATACAAGCCACAACATTTGAAAATATCTTGTTTTTATTTGGGAAATATGGTTTTGGATTCGCAAGTTTTTTTAGTCGCGCACACGCTAACACCCAGTTTTCTGTTACAGCTGGGATTTGATATATATCCTGAGCGTCATCCAGGTCTGTATCAGAAGCATTTTGACCACAAATTAGATGAGTGACATAATCAGAAAAGTATTTTGTATTCTTGGCTCCTCCCGACTGGAGTAACGACATAACCTGCAATTACAACAAAACAAGGACCAGTTAAACTGCAATTTAATGTTTATACAAAAATAAAAACAAAAACACATGTCAAATCCCACCTTTTCCGATACATCGCCGGATAAGTAGTACTTGACATCCTTGAAAACAGGCTCTTGCAACGTTAAAGAATCCAAGTCATCAACAATCGTTACCATTTTCTATTACATTAGCAGTTAAATCATAGGTTTACATCAGAATTTCCTACATTGATGTAGTTTTAAATTGTAATTTGTGAAAACTTAATTCACAAAAACAAGCATTATTGCGAAGCGAAGTTGTTTGACAATAAATTTGACAGTTAAATGTCAATTGTCAAATTAATTGACATTTGAGAAATCAAAGTCTACTGTCGAGTTTTGGCGCCATCGACAGAAAAGATGGTCGAAATTTTTTCACAGTTATTGAATTTCGTGTTTATATTGAATGAAATTAGTCAATTTTGGTGGCATTTTGTACAATTTTGTTTAGTGAAAGTGTAGAAATAAAATGATCATGAAGAAATTAGCGTATCGTGAATTTCCTCTTTACCGCTAAATTTACTGTATGAGCTCGAGTAAAGAGGCCACCGCTTTACTCAAGACCCGACATGACTTTTATAGACGACTTGTGACTCATTTTGAATAATTGAAACTCGTTTTTGGTAAATCGGTTAACTTGATGTAAATTTCTACTTAACTAATGGCAAAATGCTAACGAGAATGCCAAATATACTGTCACTGAATTTGTCACTGTTAATCGTTTCTTGTTGTTGTTTGTTTATGTGCAAGCAAATGTTCATGTCTACACAGCCAAAAATGTTTGTTGAAAACTATTACTTGAAAACGTGGGAAACATTCCCTAGTAGAGAATATTTGCTTGCTTTTTTAATAAGCAGGACCTTCTGCACCTAATTCTTTTGCTATCATATGTTTTCAGAGCATTAAGGTATACATATATGGGCAGTGAATTATGTTAAAAATTAATTACTACTAACTTTTATAACGCAACAAACTAAGAATTATTTTATGCTGTATTTTTTGTCGCAGCTAAAGGTACTGTAGCTACCAAGATCAATTGGCATTTTGTTACCTGTATCTGATAAATGCGTACCTAAATTTGTTTTATCATAGGGATGTTATGACTGTACCATGAATTGTATCACAAGTACAATGAGCTAAAATAGATTTTTATTATGACCTAATCATATTGGATTTTTTAATCTTAAGTTGGGTGTAAATGGCTTATGCCTTATCAAATAAAATAGGTATAACAAAGCCATTGCCTTTAAATATCGTGTTTCAGTTTCGAGAGTAGCCTGTAGCACAGAGCTCTCTAAAAACAAGTTTTTTTTATTTGTTTAGAACTAAAGTAACGTCACCCAGAAGATGAATTAAAGATAATTTGGTTGTCTAATTTTATAACATAAAAACAAAAAAATTTATATCTGTTAAGCTCTGCGGAGTGCAGTGTATTCTTATATTTCTTAAATTGGTGTCATCCATACCAAAATCCATACGCCGCGCCGCATCGCATTACTATGCTCGTTTCTTTTTTTATTGTTGCGGTTATAAACATAAACAGTGATCGTCAATTCTCATATCCACATTTTTTATTATTATCAAAATTTTATAAGTTCTCAATCAGAAACATTAAACGTCACACTTGCAACGCTGCTTACTGAACAGATAAGTTTGGTCGCATTAGTAGGAATATCTAATAAATGTATTCATTATAGACAACGTTAGTGGGTACTTACCCGTTTGATAAGCTCGTTAATCACTAGAGACCGGATAATATGCAATTGCATATTTTCATTTATGCATTTGTATAAATAAGCCATTTTCAGCGCTAATAGCATATTTTCATAAGATCTAGTGATGATGCATATTATTGCTATAATTTACAGCGTTTTTCGAGCGAAACGCATTCAGCAGCCGCGCGTCTTTTGTTTTGGTACGATAATAAAATAAAAGAGACGAAAGATCGTCGCGCTCGACTACCACGCTACTCCTTCCTCCAACCTATTATTGCTTTCATTGTTGACCTTTATATAAAACTTAATAGTTTTTTTATCTATAAATTACAAAGATACATACTTAATAAAGTAAAACTTAAAAAAAGGTTTAATTAATTAACAATAAACTTAAATGTAAGGAATAATAGGTTCAAAACAAAAAAAATACTCATTTAATGTTGCATATTCTGTCAGTTTTTGTGCATGTTTCAGGCATCATTCCCGCATAATTTAAGCTTGCTATGTTGCATATACCTACCTAATCCGGTCTTTAATAATCACATTCAAAAGTCAATATCTTTTAAGACTACAATACTCAGTTTTAGCAAGGAATATAAATACTCTTTAACAAGAGGTTTTAGCATCAGAAAATATACGAGTACCAGCTTGTTTGTTTTCCTGTGTAATTTAAAGAAATATAACTTGAGTAAGCAATGAATAATCACATAATTTAATAGTACCTAGTTAGGTAAGGTTTAGGTTAAAATGAGTAGAATTTGTTTTTTAATATTTTTTTAATTAGTTACTTATTAGGTCAAGTTTTATAAATAAAGTGCTGATACATTAATTTAATCATATTATAATTTACAAAATTCCAATATTATGAACACCATTTGAAAAATGTCCAATTATCTTGCCCTGTCGATTTAGCATAGTAAAAAACGACATGGAAGCAGACGATATGATTTGATATTTTCTTCTCTCCTTTTTGAAGTTATCAGAGCTTTTGTTGAACATTGTTATCTGTTGATTAACAAGGAAATTATTGAAAAATAAAAGCCTCTATTTGCACAAATAATAATAGTAATAATAAAATAAATATTAATAGTTCTATGATTTTGTCCATATATCTATCTAATAAATAAAATTCTCGTGTCACGGTGAGCGTGATTTAACTCCTCCGAAACGGCTTGACCGATTCTCATGAAATTTTGTGAGCATATTAAGTAGGTCTGAGAATCGGCCAACATCTATTTTTCATACCCCTAAGTGATGAGGGTGGCTCACCCCAATATTTTTAGACCTATTATAAAGTGATGTTATTTACTAATATCACTTTAAAAATACAGCAGAACAACGTCTGCCGGGTCAGATAGTATCTAAGTAAACGCCGGGGAAGTAGGCTCCTCGTTCTTGTCCAGGCCCATTGTTTAGATGGATCACCTGCTAGGTCATTATTAACAAGGCCAAATGTGGTAGAGTCCGGTGCAGCAAGTAGCAACTAATACGTAGGTGAATTCATCACAGGCATCTGCTTATTCCTGTCTCACTAACGAAATAATCATGTATCTGTTCGGAAAGAAGGATTGCAAATTAGGTCCATATACTCCACAGTCTACCCTAGCCAGGGACGGCGTTTAGGTATGGCGCGGTTTGGCAACCGCCCAGGGCGCCAAGGTGTAAAGGGGCGTCATATCCTGTATGCTATATATTAAAGTTATATTTACTTCTTATGGCGCGTTAGGAAAAAATGATGAGGGTAAATATTTACGATGCGCGCGCACACCGTCACGAAAAACCGACATGATGAAGTTAGCTATAGATAACATTTTAGTTTTTCAGAAAAAGGTACCAACAAAGTAAAAATAAGGACATCTACGTATGTTTGCGTGAGAGCTGACAACTGTATTCACAATATTTCTTTATTTAAGTGCTCTGAACCTACCACACGTGTTTTGTATCAGTCCGAATAAAATATATAAAAATATACATAAATACATATTTTCTCAAATAATATCATAATATAAAATAATATTACAATAATTTACTGAGATTGTAAGTGATAATAATTGTTTTTATATATTATTTTAAGTGATAAAAACAGTTTTTAATGAATTAAATACCTTTTCTCTATGGTTAGTATCATTTTGTCTACAAATGTAAAATATCAGTTTGATCAGTTTAGCATCAAAAGTGTATGGAAAAATAGTTGAAAGGAAGATGCAAGGGATGTCCGATGGAACATTGTGGGAGGCTCAAGGCGGTTTCAGGTCTGGAAGAGGATGTACGGATCAAGTGTTTTCGCTCCGCAACATTGTAGAGAAGCATCTGGCTGTGGGTCAGAGGGTTTTCTGCGGTTTTGTGGATCTCGAAAAAGCGTTTGATAGGGTTGTATGTAAGGAACTTTGGGACATTTTGCCAGATTATGGGATAGAGGGTCCCTGCTGCGTGCGGTGCAGTCAATGTATTTAGACTGTAAAGCACGCGTGCGGGTGAATGGCAACATATCGCCTTGCTTTGATGTTAATATTGGCGTCAAGCAGGGTTGTGTGTTGTCAGCACGCTTGTTTATCTTGTATTTGGACAAATGTCTGCAAAGGTTAAGATCATTGAATGTGGGAATGCGTATGGGTGACCAAGTTGTGAACTGCCTGCTATATGCAGATGATGCTGTACTTTTGGGCTCTACACCATCTGAGCTGCAAACACTGGTCACAGTTATGAAAGAGGATTGTAAAGAAAGGTGCTTACATTTGAATGCGTTGAAAACCAAAATAATGGTATTTGAAAGAGATGTAGCCAGAACGGATGTAAGAGTTTTGGTTGATGATGTAGTGCTGGAACAAGTGAATGAAATTGTATATCTTGGTTGTGCTTTTAGCAGGGATGGAAGGTACACCGCGGATGTAGAGAAGAGAGTGAGTGCAGGGAATAGTGTGAATGGAGCGTTGGGTAGGCTATTCCAAAGCGAGGTTTTGAGTCAAAAAGCTAGACTCGCTTTGCATAATTCTGTGCTTATCCCAACGTTATTGTATGGAAGTGAGAGTTGGGTATGTCAGAAAGATCATGAAAGTAGGATAAATGCGGTCGAAATGAGAGCACTACGGAAAATCTGTGGTGTAACGCTCGCTGACCGCATTCGTAACAGTGAAATCCGAGAAAGAGTGGGATTGAAAGAAATTGTTGGTGTTAAAATGCGAAAGGGCATGCTCCGCTGGTTCGGTCATGTGGAAAGAATGACAGATGAAAGATTGACAAAGCAGATATACAATGCGAATGTGGATGGATACTTGGTACCCGGGGAGACCAAGGCTGACATTTCACGATCAGATCAATCGAATATTATCCGAGGGTGGTGTCAAGAGTCTCCGAAACCGGCGTGTTTGTATGAAAAGGGTAATGAATGTGAAGGAAGCAAGGTTGTCAGGATTTGTCAGGTTTGTCAGGATCGTGAGGTCTGGCACTCGATACTCTCTGCCTACCCCGTAAGGGACTTGGCGTGAAGATATGTATGTATGTATGTAAAATAAGGCAAAAGATAAAATTTTTAAAAGGATTTTTATCTTATTACGCCGAAGAAGTATAACTTCTAACGCGTGTATATAATACATGTATGTATATAATACACGCGTTAGAAGTTATACTTCTTCGGCGTAATAAGATAAAAATCCTTTTAAAAATTTTATCTTTTGCCTTATTTTACATACATACATACATACATGTATGTACTTATGTACACACACACAATTTTTTATTAACGTTTTAGTATGGTTTTGAAGAGCATATATGGGCATGTATGTAGGGGGCGCCGTATAAATTACGCCCAGGGCGCTGCTATTACTAAAACCGCTACTGACCCTAGCCATAAGATTGTGATGCACCTATAACATATAAAGGCTCTTTTGGTTTCACTTACCGGCATTATAATAAGTATAAGCGGAGTAGTTTTCAGCAGCATAGGCACTGTTGGTTCCATTGTACTGGTAGGCGTAGTTATATTGGGATACTGCACTATGGGCAGATTTGATGAATGACGTGTGGACTAGATTCGCACTGGTCACATATTGGTGGGGTCCTGGAACATCTGCAATAAGAGTTGTTAATCCAATTCTAGAAAAAAAACACAAAAAGGCTGAATATTTTGAGATATTAATACATTTATTTCTAAATCTATTTTTTTTATTCTCTGTTCTATTATAATTATCTAGTATACTATACAGTATACTATATAAAAATCCGCTAGTACTGTGTTTAAAAGTACCTAAAATGCAATACGATTGTAATTTCAAATTCGCATGATAGGTACAGAGATTTAAGAATAGCCATACAGATGTAGTCAACGCCAAATCCCAAATAAATATATAAATTCTAGTTCTTCTGGTAGACATATACATTCTAGACTACATATATTGTTTAAGCATGGTTTGTATCGAGTATTTCATAATTACTAATGAGATAGATAGGTACATAGATGTGAGCAAACATTTTAAAACAAAATGTAATGTAATAAGTATTAAACTTCTCCTTTTCCATTTCACCGTGTTTTTGTTTGACAATTTTCTTATACCTACATGTTTATCACCCATAGCTCAATTCGCCCCCCTCTGCCTGTACCTCGCTATGCCCATACCCAATCCTGACCACTAGATTACATAGGAATCTATACTAATACTATAAAAAGGAAATGTTTGATTTTTTGTTTGTTTGTTTGTTTGTTTGTAATGAATAGGCTCCGAAACTACTGGACCGATTTCAAAAAATATTTCACCCTTAGAATGTTACATCATCTCTGACATAGGCTTTGTTTCATCAAAATCGGTGCAGTAAAAGCCAAGTTACGCAGGCGAAGCTGCGTGAAACTGCTAGTAGAAAATAAGTTGATAAAATTACCTCCAGGTCCTAAGCAGATGATATTATCATTGACAGTTACAGATGTGATCCTGGGCAACGGGTATTGTATGGGAAAATTGACACGAAGGTTAATCGGGAATATCTTGTCCATGATAGTAGCGGGCGTGCTCCCATCGTTGATCGGTGTAATGGAACCGACGTAGTTCTGGAAGTTAATTAGTTACATGGTAAGTTATTCTTAAAGACAGCAGAGTTCTGCACCTGGCTTGGTACCATCATCTTAACGTTTCTTAGCGTAATACCATCGTGCTCATCATTATTTGGTTCCGTTGCAGAAGTAAGGTTAGTCGCTAACTTCCTTACTCAAGAGGCATTCCAGTTTCAGGTTGGTGACACAACCACAACAAACAGATTTTAGAGTCAACTACTAATCTATATATATAAAAAAATCAATGCCACTTTTAGTTGTAATTTTATAACTCAAGAACGGGCTCAGCTATCCAAACCAAATGTTTAGACTTTGCTCGGACTAGTTAGTAGATTGTTTATGTGAAGTTTGCATAAAATTGGTCAAGCGGTTCTTCAATTATCACATTTTTGTAACAAATGAAGTCAATGAATGGCGGATCATTTTGGTAATGGGTATTTTTCAGTCAAATTGAAACTTTTTTCAGATGGGGATTGTGCTGTCATATTTTTTTTGGTTGTTTTTTTACTTTTTGTTTTGTTGTGTTATGACATTCATGCGGTCAATGATTTTTTTTAGATTTCAGTTTTCAAAAAGGGAGGGCCCCAAAATTAAAAATGGCCTAGGGCCCTTTATGGGCTTAATCCGGCACTGCTACCACCTAGTAATAGTATGATCAATTTCAAAACTGTTAAGAGTAATTCGGATAAAACCCGGACATATTCTCCAAACTGTAAATATATCCAAGGTGTTTAATGTAAGACATCATTCCTTTAAACGTATAGGTTTGTTTTATAATTTGAACTTGAGGAAATGTCAAAGAAACAATTCGACATTGAACCGATAACGGCAATGATGTGAGTCAGTCACATTTTATAAAAGAGCCTGTACCATCAGTAGATTACGATTGGTACTATTCAAACCTATATTCTATTAGCTGTTAACCGCGGCTTTGCTCGCGTGGCAGTTAATATATTCACTAATTTTATTATTATTATTATTTATTCTTTATTGTACAATATAAACACAA